>JAODAL010085918.1:0-10421 GCA_025379985.1 Phyllomedusa bahiana
ACCCCAAAAAGGCAGACACCACTCAGATAACCTACAACACGCCTAAAAGAGACCACAAAGGTCAACACCACCAGGGGATAACCTACAACACTGCCAAAAAAAGACCAATTAAATCAGACACCAGCTCGGGAAAAACCACAACACTGCCATAAGAACCACTAGAGGGCAAAACCAGTCAGGTATAACCTACAACACCATAAAGGAGACCACAAGAGGTCAACCCCCACTCGGGAAAACCACACCACCACCATATAGAACCACTAGAGGCAACACCAGCTCAGTTAAACCTACAAACCACCCAAAAGGGAAACCCCAAAGTCAACCCACTCAGGTATCACCTACAAAACTGCCCTATAAACCACATAGTGGTCAGACATCAGCCAGGTATAACCTACAACACCACCACAAAAGAGCCCCCTAAGAGGTCCCCACCCGCTCAGGAATTTAAACCTACAACACAACCATATAAGACCACAAAGATTCAACATCAGCCGGTATAACCACAACACCGCCATATAGAAAACCACATAGAGGTCAACACAAACTCAGTATAACCTACAATGCCACCAATAGAACCACATGGGCAGACACCACTCAGGTTAACCACAACACCGCCCTAAAGACCACATAGTGGGGAACACCAGCTCAGGATAACCACAACCTGCCAATAGAACCACAAAGGGCAGACACCACTTTAGTATAACCCACAACACCACCACAAGAGCCACATAGAGGGCCGACCCACCAGTAAAACCTACAACCCGCCATATAAGACCCCATAAGGTAAACACCACTCAATAAAACCACAACACTGCCATATAGAGACCACATAGAGGGGCCGACCCACTCAGGTATAACCTACAACACCGCCAGATAGAGACCACATAGAGGGCAGACACCAGCTCAGGTATAACCAACAACACCGCCATATAGAGACCACATAGAGATCAAGACACCAGCTCGGGTAAACCTACAACACCGCCATATAGAGACCCACATAGAGGTCAGACACCAGCTCAGGTATAACCTAACACACTGCCATATAGAGACACACATAAGACCACAAAAGGGGTTAGACACCAGCTCAGGTATAACCTACAACACATATGACTTCTAATTGTAAAGTCCTGTTTATATATAGCTTAAGTAGCCGCTTGAGCTTCCAGTCATAGCGGGTTTACCATCCCCGTAATAAAAACATATATAGCAATGTGACCAAAACTGAAGATTACAAATTTTAATATTGTTAAAAGTATAACAAAAAAATTACAGTGAGAAAAAGAGACCCAATTAAAAATTAACTTTTACTAGATATACTTTAAAAGAATACATATACCCAAAACAAGACACCAAAGTGCAAACTCCTAGGACAGGCTCAGTCCCTATAGCCCTTTATTCAAATAAACAAAAATAGTACTGACACCAAAAGTAAAGCCTCCTTCAGCAGAGTAATCGCCCCGAAAGGAGCGGCCCCCACCTAATGAAGGCACCCCCTTGGTCAGTAACAAAGCAAGGTTCCAAAATTTGGTACCGAGGTATAAATACTTAATGAAAAATTTTGCAATCCAGACAGCAGAGAAAAAGAGTTTCCAATTCCGTAAAAACATACAATCAAATCCTTAGTAGATATAACATAGTTACTGTTCATAACCCATAGTTACTGTTCATAATTTGGCTGAATTACTGACCCAAATAGGTTTAATCTAGTTTAAGTCTGTGAGGTTTTTTTTTTAAAAGTATAACAAGCAACGAGTTGCTAAAATGCATAGAAAAAGAAGCGGAATACTTTTCAAAGAGTCCTAAAATAGCTTTACTTCCATAGCCCATGAAGCTAGAGGAGGATAGCTGACGCTCCGGCCGCCCCACATCCGTGCGACGTTTCGAAGGTAAACCCTTATATCAAGCAGCGCAGTGAGATGTAACTGATCCTTAAATCTATTCCGCCATGACAACAGATAAAATACAATTAAATGGATACAATTATAAAAATACTTTCATATTGATATTTTCATTTTAAGGGCCCTTTGGGGTACAGAGCGCTAAGGTAAAATCCATAAATCTCGTTTTTAAATAGAAAAGCTGGTTTTTTTTTTTGCCCCATATTTAACTTCCTTTCCCAAAACACAAACCCCCTTAACCTGATTTCACTATGTTTCGCCTCATAGAAATGCCTTTAAACGACTGTACTTTCATTTATTATATTTTTTTTGTTCCCTTTTTCAACTTCCTTCTACAAAATTTTATTTTTTTTTTTTCGTTTTTTTTATTAAAAAACTAAAGGCAGATCTAAGGGTTTATTTATCATAATTTTTTTCCGCCCTGGGGGGTTTGTTTTTCCCAAAATACGGTTTTAAACCCCTGGGGGATTTTTTTTAGGTAAAACCACTGGGGCTACTATTACAAATTTAAAAACCCAACGTATTTGAATAAGGGGTGCCCTTGGGGAAGGGTTTTTATTTTTTTTGTAGTTAAACCTTTTTTAAAGCTAAAAATACAATTTTGAAAAATTTAAACAGGGAAAAAGTGCCTTTTTTTTATAGTTTTTTAATTTCCGTGTTTTTTTTGTCCCCCTCTTTTTGTAGGTCAGTGTGTAACCAAGTCATTGCCAAAAATAAATTTCCTGGGGGTAAAAAAATCTAGGGGCCCTCCTTAAACAATCCCCCCAAATTGTGTATCCCTAGTAATATTTTTCCCCCGTAAATTTTTTGATGGGGTTTTTTTAAATTAACGGGCATGTCCATTTATATTTTTGAAAACTTTGCACAAATCCTAAAATTTTGGTGATTTTTTTTTCCCTTTTCTTTTTTTGTGAGGAATTTTTTTCCCTTTTTTTTGTAAAAAAAATTTGTTCCTATTTCTACTAGTTTCTCTTTCTCTAGCCTCCCTTGTTTTTGAAATTTTTTGGGTTAACCCCATGCAATTTATCCAATAAAATCGGTCATTTGGCCAAAAAGCGCACTCGTATGAATTCACCCTTAAAGGGGTGCCCCCAAAAACTTGGGAGCATGGAAAACTCCAACAAGCAATACCCTTTTTTGCGATCTGATTTCTTTTTGTACTATTTTTTTTAAGAAACCGATCATTTTTTAAAAACTTTTTACATCTAAATAGTTTTTTAGTTTGGGGTTTCCCTTTTTCATAGTAAATTTTAATAAGTTGGTGGGATTAAAATTGATAATTCAGAAAATTTCCATGAGTTTGTGGGCTCCGTGCCTCCCCAAAGGACGAACACCCCATCGACATATCTATACCAATCCCGTTTATTTAAACATAATTTTGAAGATGAATTGTTTTTTTTTCAAGGCAGCGATGAAGAAAAAATTTGGGGAAAAAATTGGAGCCACTGGGACCCCATCGAGGTCCCCCCGTAATTTTAGGGAAAAACCCTCGCCGGGAAACAAAAAAAATTTTTCTTTTAAAACAATAAACTAATAAAGGGCAAAAATAAATGCAATTTTGTTTGTTGCTTAATGTGCAATCCCATCGCTTAAAAGCCTCTCTAAGCTGCTATCCAAAAACCTTTTTGATGGGGAATGTTTTGGGGAAAAAATAATTTTAAAATCAAAAGTGCACCAAAAATTTTTACCCCTCCTTTTGATCAATGCAAACAATATTTTTTTAAGAATAGGCTTTTGTCCCCAAGATTAAAGTGGGTCAGAAATTTCCCCTTTTTTTGTAAAAAAACCTCAATTTTAAATTTTTGGGAATAGGGTTTAAAAAAAGGAATCCACCCAGAAAACAATTTGCGGCCGGGAGGTGAAATTTCAAACGATTTATGTAAACTTGGGGACTAAATACAATAAAAGGGAAACCCTGGGGGGTTTTGTTAATTAACAGCAATTTTTTTCATCTGTGCTGGAAAGAGACCTTCAAAATTTTTGCCTTTCCCCAAATTTAAAAATTTCAAATCTTTTTTTTTAAAATTTATTAGTTTGGGGTCCCCACAAAACTTACAATACACATTTTTTTTCCCCCCTATTTGGGTTTTTAACTTCTTAGGTAAATGGAAATTTTTTCCAAAATTTAACCGGGGGCCCCCACCCCCTTTTCTCCTTTTTTTTAAAGAAATTAAAAATTTTGGGTCTGATTTCAAAACTTTCAAGGCTTTTTCTTTCCCCCCCTATTTACATTGAATTTAAATGGGTTTTTTAAATTTAAAATACCAACCCATTTTGATTTCTTTTCCCCAAAACTGACTGTTTTAACACTTCAAAAGCTGGGCAATTTACATCTTTAAACAAAGGTTGGGTTAACTTATGATCTTAAATTTTCAAATTTTTTTTTTTAAACATATTGAATTTTCCCCCTTTTTTTTGAGAATTGCCAAAACATTTTTTTAAAGTATAAATTTCGACACAAAAAGATAAAAAAAAAACAAAAAAAATCGAAAAAATGTGATTTATTGAAACCGGGAACACAAAAGTTTTAAAATCCCTTTTTTTAATAAAAAGCATTCTGGGGCAATTTCGTTAATATTTTTTAAGAAGAAATGTTAATGGCCAAAGGCCTCTTTAAAATCTTTCCCCCTTTTTTCCTGCTGCGGTTTATTCTGGCATCAAATTGGGGCTTTGCTGTCTGCCAACGTCTCCGGGGGGGAACCCATTGCTCCCGGGCCCGGGGTCCAGGGCTTTTTTGAATTGGCTCATTTTTTCCTAAAAAATCTTTTTTTTGTTTTTTTTTAGATTTTTTTTTGAAAATTTGGGTTTTTTGTACATTTCTTTTAACGGAGGAGTTATCTTCTGAGGTGGTTTTCCAAATTGCCTTTGACGTTGGGCTGTTTACATTTTGGGAACCCATAGCGGTTTTTGCTATCTAACCCCCTCTGGCCCAGGTAAAAACTCGATTGAACCTATATTCCCTTTGAAACTCCAAATTTTTAAAAATTTTTTAGCTTATTCTGGGAACAGGGGTTTTTCCCCCAAGGTTGGATCCATATTTTTTACCCAATTTTTTCTTTTAACAAACTAAAATTTTCCAATGAAAATTGTGGTTTTTTAAAACGCTTTCCCTCTACTTTTGGGGAATTTCAGGGTTTTGTTTTCAAATTGCTATTTGCAAATGTTCAAAGGGGAAGGGAAAAATAAGGTCCCTGGGGGTATCCTTTTTGGCAATAGCAACCCCAAAGTTTTCACGATATTTTTCCAACGTCTGGTTTGCAAAAAAGTTTAAAAGGGGCCCTCTTAAATCCTCGTGGGAAATTTTGGGAAACCTTTATACTTTTGCTAGGGTTTGAAAAGCCGAAGGGTTTTTAAATTTTACCTTTTTTTCTTTTCTGAGTTTCTCTAATCGCTTGGGATAACCACAGGTTAACCTCCCCACCCTTTTTTCCATCCCGAACCTCCATTTCAAATTTTTTTAAGGGAAAAGTCTTTTTTCTCTGTAACCGGAAAATAAAACATCTTTTGCCCAGCGTTCCCCCTACATTTCGCTATCTCCTTTTGAAAGTAATACCAAAAGTATTCCAAATTATTAAACACGGGGAAATTTGGGAAAAATATATATGACTTTTTAATTGAAAATCCGTTTATAAAAGTATAAAAGGTTTTTTTACCGGGTTTACTTCCAGTCCCTAGCGGGTTTAACCATCCCCTTTAAAAAAAGAATAAATAGGCCAATTGGTGAAACCAAAAGCTGAAGAATTTTTCAAATTTTTAAAAATTGTTAAAAGTATAACAAGCAACGATTTGGGAAAATTCATAGAAAAAAAAAGCCCGGGAAAACTACAAAAAAGGTTTCCTTTTAAAATTGCTTTACTTCCATAGCCTCCATGAGCGAGGGGGGAAATAGCTGGAGCGCCTTTCCGGCCCCCCGCCCACCGGAGGCACGTTTCGAAGGGTAAACTTTTATCAAGCATGCCATTTAGAAGGAAAATGATCCTTAAAAACTAAATTCCCCCATGACAACAGGGAAAAATACAATTTAAACGGAAACAATTATAAAAAATTTCTTTCAAATTGATATTTTTCATTCAAACCTTTTTGGGTTTCCAAAAAGCGTCCCAAGGTATTATCCAAAAACTCCCCCTTTTTTTTTAGATTAAAAGCTGTTTGTCTTTTCCCCCTAGTTTAAATTTCCTCCAAAACACACCACCTTTAAATCCCCAAACCCTTGTTTCCCTCAAAAAGGGAAAAGCCTACGACTGTACTTTCAACATTAAAATTTTTTTTTTCTTTATCACTTCCTTCTACAATTTCATTTTTAACTCGTTTTTGTTTTAAAACTCTAATGGCAGTCTAAGTTCAAATTTATGATATTTTAAAACCCCCCTGCTGGTTTGTCCACATACGGGTTTTCCGCAGGGCATTTTATTAGGTACACCACTGACTATATTTCAAGAAAGAACCCACGATTTGAATAATGTGCCTTTTGAAGGATGGGTTTTTAAATAGTACCTTTTATAATGCTACTACAATTTTTACAATTTAAAAAGGGATATGTGCCTTCTTTAATTTTAATACCTTTGTTTATCCCTTTTTTTAGGTCAGTGTGTACCAAGTCATTGCCAAAAGTACTTGCTCTGCGGTAAATAAATCTAGGTCTCTACTTAAACAATCCCCCATATTGTGTATCACTAGTAAGTATGTCCCAGTATTTTAAAACCTACAAAACCCTATAAGAGACCACATAGAGCAACACCAGCTCAGGGGAAACCCACAACCCACCAAAAAGACCACATAAAGGTCCCACCCGTCAGGTAAAACCCACAACACCGCCATAAGAGACCACATAGAGGTCAACACCAGGGCCAGGTATAACCTACAACACTGCCAATAGAGACCACATAGAATCAAACCACCACTCAGGATAACCTACGCACCCCCATATAAACCACAAGACAGAAAACCACCAGGGATAACCTACAACACCCCCATAAAACCACATGAGGTCAGACACCACTCATAAACCACAACACCACCATATAGAACCACAAAGAGGGGAAAAACCACTCAGGTATAACCTACAACACCGCCATATAAACCACAAAGAGTCAACACCAGCTCGGGATAACCCACAAAACCGCCAATAGAGACCACATAGAGGCAGACAACCAGCTCAGGTATAACCTACAACACTGCCATATAGAGACCACAAGAGACCACAAAAAAGGGAAAAACCACCAGGTAAACCTACAACACCGCCATAAATAAGACCCATAGAGGGTTGACACCATTTTAGGTATAACCTACAAAACAGCCCTATAGAGACCCTAGAGGTCAGACACCAGCCAGGGGAAAAACCAAAAACACCGCCATAGAAGACCACATTTAGGTTAGACACGCTCAGGTAAACCTACAACACAGCCCTATAGAGACCCCATAGAGGCCAACACACTCAGGTAAACCACAACACCGCCAATGAAACCCCATAAGGGGGGACACCAGCTCAGTAAAACCTACAAACAGCCAATAAGACCACAAAAGGTAACCCCCACTCAGTATAACCCACAAAACTGCCCCTATAGAGACCACAAGAGCAACACCAGCTCGTTTTAACCTCAACACGCCTATGAGACCACAAGAGTCAGACACCAGCTCAGGTATAAAAAAACAACCTGCCAAAAGGAAGCCACATAGAGGTCAGAACCCCCTCAGGTGTAAACCAACAACACCACCAAAAAGAGACCACAAAGTGATCAACACCAGCTCAAGTAAACCTACAAACTGCCATATAAGACCACATAGAGGTCAGACACCACCAGTAACCACAACACTGCCTATTACCACATAGAGGGCAGACACCACTCAGGTATAAACTACAACCCCCAATAGAGACCCACATAGAGGGCAACACCCTCGGGGGGGGGGGGATAACCTACAAAACCACCAATAAGACCACATAGAGGTCAGACACCACTCAGTTAAAACCCACAACACTGCCATATAAGACCCCATAAGGTCAGAAAACCCTCAGGGGAAACCTACAACACCACCCCAAAAGAGACCACATATGGGCAACACCACTCGGCAAAACCCACAAACATCACCATATGAGACCCCATAGAGGCAACCCACTCAGGATAAAATACAACACCCCCCATATAGAGACCACATAGAGGTCAGACACCAGCCAGTATAACCTAAAAACACCCATATAAACCCCCTAGAGGGCAGACACCAGCTTTGGGTCACATCACATGACAGTAACTACAGCACTGATCCAATATAAAAGAAAAATGGCCCCTGACATCCAGGACTCCGAAGACATCTTTTTCGATGATCACTCCTTTTTTCCCTTTTTTTCTCCATCCAATCCAGAAGACGACTTCTCCCGGCTGCAAATCGCTCTGCAGAATTTAACGCACAAACATCTTAGACCTCACTTTTCCAGCACTTCCCAAGCAATTCCTACCTCTATTATGGATGCCCCCATTAAGTAAGAAATTAGCAATGTTGGCCACCAATAAGTAGATAGGTATCTAGACCCTTTGGGTAGGTATTCAGGCCCATTGTAGGGGAGGTAAAGAGCCCCCTGTAGGAAGAAGGTTATATATGCCCCTTGAGGTAGATAATACAGCACCCCGTAGGAGGATACAGTCATCTTATAAAAGAACAGCCCCTTAATACACCCCCGAGACAGGATCATTATCGTAATAGGGATACCCCACTGTAGGCAGGTATATAGTCATCTGTAGATAGATAGGTATATTTTCCCCTTTTAGGGAGGTATAACACCCCCTTAAATACAACCCCCTGTAGTAGGTTTCACAGCCCGCTGTAAGTGTATAGACCCCTGTAGGCAGGTACACAGCCCTCTCTAGGTAGATAGCTCCCTCTAGGTACACAGCCCCCTCCCCTCCCCCGGATATATAGCCTTCTCTAGGTACACAGCCCCCCCCCCCCCTCCACCCGGGACTAGCATAAGTAGGGAAATACGCTTTTCGAAAAAAATAAATACCTACTCACCTCTTTGCTCTCCCCCTGCATGAGCCACCCGGGACTAGTTTCCGTGTAACCAAAGTTTCCAGGGTTTTTTTCCCAAGCAGAAGCTTTAAAGGGCCGGGTTAGGACAAACAGGGCGCCGGGCGTGAAATTTTCCTCTTTTCCCCCGCTAAAGACCAGCAAATCCGGGGCTCCTGACACAACGGCCTCTGGACCTGCCCCCAGGGCCCACCAACACCATTGGGGAGGGGAGGCTGCTTTCTCGGGAGGGACCCCCGGGGGCCCTGGGGTTTTCCTGGCAACCCCTATCCCCCAATGGGAAAAAACGGGGACTGGGCTGAACTGGTATTGGGCCTGAAAACATATGGGGAGGGAAAACCCCTTTAAATAGTTCTTAAAATTTGGGGACTCCATTCCTTTATTGTTTGCACCCAACCCCACTATTTTACTATCTACTATCTATCTATCTATCTTTTTCCAAAATCGATCTACTATCTCCTACATCATCTATCTTCTGTCTACTATCTACTCCTATCATCTATCCATATCTATCTACTTCTATCTTTCCCTATCTATCTATCAACATCTATCTATCCCTATTTACTATCTGTCTTCTATCACTATCTGCATCTACTACTTCTATCTATCTCAATCTATCTATATATCTACTAACTATCTTTCTATCATTTATATCTATCTATTCTATCTTCTACTACCAATTTATCTATCCAAGTATCATCTATCTATCATCATCTATCATCTATCTTTCCCTATTACTATTATCCCATCTATCTATCTATCATCGTCTGTCTACTATCTATCGCTATTACTATCTACTATCAAACTACTATCAAAATATCTATCTATCAAACTCATAACCTATCTATCATCATCTCATACTATCTATCTACTATCTCATACTACTATTCATACTATCTATCTATCCAATTTTTTCTATCTCATATCTACTATCTATCTATCTATCCTATCTTCTATCATCTATCTACTACTACTATCATCTATCTCATAGTACATTTATATCTATCTATCTTTCTATCTATCCCCTATCTACTATCTATCTATCTATCTATCTACTATCTTAAATCGATCTATGTATCTTTCTGTTTATCTGTCTCATTTCTTGCTCATGTCTATATCTCTAACATACTGACTGTTTAGCAGAGAATCACATTTCTTAAATCATGAATTCAGTCAATGTTCATTTCATCCTGGTTTCTCAGGTACTTGAGGACTGAGCTCCGCGCTCCCAGTCGTCTCTTATCCTGTAATTAAGTCTTGATTGAACTGTAATTGCCTTTCTGCGTTTTTTTTTTCTTTTATTACCTGTTTTTCTCTTACTTGAGGTATTTATCAATGTTATATCTCTCTCTCATTATCTATCTATCTCATACTACTATCTATCGCATCACTCAATCTGTCTATCACTATCTACTACTATCTATCCAATCTATCTATCCAATCTATCTACTCAATCTTTCTATCTCATACTATCAAACTCATATCTACTATCTCATATCTATC
>JAODAL010085919.1:0-10421 GCA_025379985.1 Phyllomedusa bahiana
CAAAATAAACTCCACGGTGGGCCCAAAATCACTCACTTTTGGGCCCCAAGAATCAACTCCACTTTTTCCCCCAAAATCAACTCCACTGGTGGCCCCAAAAAATCACTCCACGGGGGGCCCAAAGAACACCCACTGGGGCCCCCAAAACCAGCTCACGTGGCCCCAAGAACACTCCACGGGACACAAGAATCCCTCACTGGGGGTCCCAGACACCCCACCCCAAAAAACGGGCGCACTTCCCCTCATTCCCCCCTTTTGGGGAAAAGGCTACACATCCTTTAAGTAAACAATCTTGTCACGCCCTTTTCTCTACTTTTTTTTGTTGCAGATAAAAGCCGAATGCTAAATGATTGATGGGGTTACGCAAATTTCCCAATTACGCAATCTTAAAACAATTCACATAAAAAAAGCCCCAAATCGACGGTATTCTTTTTTTTTTTTATATTTTTTTTTTTATTTTATTTTCTATTATATTGTCTGGGGTACTAGGACCTGAAGAGAAAAAATAATCTTAAATAAGGCCCCGGGGAAAAAATCAAATTTAAATTACCTACATGCCCCCTGCAGGCCGCTCTGTACCCTGGGATCTTCCTCTTTACTCGATTTTTGTCCCAACACACGGTAGGCTCGGCTCTACTGTGGGGACTTCCCTGTGTGTCGGGACCAGAATCCAGAAGTGAAAAGCAGCAGATTAAACCAGCGGGTTTGATGGACGCAAAAAATTTGAACAAAAAAGAAGAAACCCCAGCGAAAGGCAAATATATAAAGCGCAATCAAAAAAAAATCAGGATTTAACAATATACAAGGAAAAGTGTCAGCATGCCTACAGGGGCCCCCCTACAACCCCTCACAAGTTACTGACCCCCAAGGGGCCCAATGAAAACCGCCTTCATCCCCCAAAAAAATGGCCCCCACTCAGTCCTAGGCTAAAAGGCAAAAAACATTTTTCAAAAAAAAATGGGATTTCAAACGAAAATTTAAAAAAAAATAATTTTTTTTTTTAAAACTAAAAATAAAGAAAACACATATTTGGATCAACGGGCTAAAACAACCCCAGAAACGTAACACCTGTAAAAAAAGATCATTCGAAAAAACCAATAAATTTAAAAGGGGGGGTCTCACTACATTACATTATTCATCCCCTTAGTCCTGTTTTCTTTGGTTTTCATTTTGAAATTTGGCGGTTTTCTGGCTTCTCTTGGGTGCAGTAGAAGCCAGGACTTAGTCCCCTTTCAAAAAACCAGGGTTTGCTTCCCCCCGGGGAGCCTATCAGGAGTAAAAACAAAAACCCCGGGGTTTTTGGGGAAAAACTTTTAAAAGCAAAACCGTGCCGGCAGCCTATCAAGGGGGAAAAGGGATAAAACCCGGGGCCCTTTGGGGAAAAGCTTAATTTAAAGGTGGGGGCCTTAGAAATCTGATATAGGCCAATACAAAAAAGGGGATATCAGGGAAAAGGGAGGACACTGCAATGGACACATATTGCAAAATGACTTTTTTTTCAAATCTTTAACATAAAAACAACAACCTTTTATGAGACAACCCCCCTTAATTAATGTTTAAGTCAAGGGCATAATTAAAAAGAACATCTTGTCCAGCAAAAAAAAGCCACCATATGTCTATGTAGATGGAAATATAAAAAGGTTTTGGCTCTTGGGGAGGAAAAAGAAAACCAAAAATAGCAACACCCTGAAGGGGTTAATGAATCCACTATCACAACCTCTTGTGGCAGCGAGGTCCATAGTGTCACCGCTCTTACAGTAAAGAATCCTCATCTGTGATGAGCTAGATGCAGAGGATGCCCCCTTGTCATTGTTACAGGCCTAGGTATAAAAAGATCATGCAAGAGATCTGTGTATCTTGAACGGGTCTGGGCTTTTCAGCTGTTCTTGGTCGTCATGTCTATCCATGTAAAAATCATAATCATGAAATATTTCACTTTGCTGTCATTTGTTTTTTTAGTGTAATTAGAATAAAAATGAAAAAACTTTGAAAATCATCTTGATTAAAAATCTCCTACCTTTTGCCCCAATGCAGATGTTTATGTCCCTATGGTTAGAGTCTACAAAATAACCCTGTATAGTATAGTCTGATCCTGCAGTCACAATCCCAGACTTGGACTGGCCCACAGGGGAATGGGGGAAACCCTTGGTGGGCTCCTGGGAATGGTGGGCCCCTAAGCATGGGAGGCCTGGGGCTGCCTTTTAGTGAAAAATGCAGAGAAAGGAAGGGAGAAAGCAAGAAGCAGAGTGCAAGAGACATGTTAGTATGTGCAGTCAAGTATGGTAGTTAAAGGGTGGGCCACAAGAATCAACTTCACTAATGGATCCAGAGAACCTACTGCACTGGTGGGTCTGAAGAATCAACTCCACTGGTGGAACCAAGATTCATCTCCACTGGTGGACACAAGAATCACCTCCACTGGTGGAACCAAGATTCAGCTCCACTGGTAGAACCAAGAATCACCTCCACTGGAGGGACCCAAGAATAAACTCCACTGATGGGCCCCAAGAATCTTCCACTGCTGGGCCCCAAAAATCACCTCCACTGGTGGCCCCAAGATTAATCTCCTCTGGTAGACACAAGAATCACCTCCACTGGTGGAACCAAGAATCATCTCCAGTGGTGGAACCAAGAATTATCTCCACTGGTGGACACAAGAATCACTTCCACTGGTAGAACCAAGATTCAGCTCCACTAGTGGAACCAAGAATCACCTCCACTGGGGGGACCCAAGAATCAACTCCACTGGTGGGCCCCAGGCACCCCAGTCCAACACCCTCAGTGACCCTCGCTTCTGGAAAAGGTCTACACATCCTTTAAGTAAACAATCTTGTTCGACGCCTTTTCTTCTACATTTTTTGTTGCAGATAAAAGCCGAATGCTAAATGATTGATGTGGTTACTGCAAATTTCCAAGTTACTGCAATCTTTATGAACAATTCACATAAAAAAATGTCCCAATCTGACAAGTGGATGTCATTTTTTTTTATATTTTTTTTTTTATGTTATTTTCTATTATATTGTCTGGGGTACGAGGACCTGAAGGGGTGGTTAAACAGAGAAAAATTAATCCTAAATAAGGCCTGGGGAGGAAACAAAGTTATAATTACCTACATGTCCCCCTGCATGGCCACTCTGTAGCTCCCTGGGATCTTCCTCTTTACCTCGGAGTTCTTGTCCCAACACACTGGTGAGGCTCGTGCTCTACTGTGGGGCGAGCTTCTCCTGTGTGTCGGGACCAGAATCCAGAAGTGAAAAGCAGCAGATTATAACGATGCTGGTTTGTATTGACGACAATAAAATTTGTAACAGAAATGAAGCAACAGTCGCATGCAAGTATTACGAAGCGCATATCAAAAAAAGAATCTAGGGATTTAACAATATACAAGGACACAGTGTCAGCAGTGCGCGACAACCCCTCTAAGGTTTCCTGTGCATTTTCTGCCTCAGCCAGGGTTATACTCAGCACATAGTGGGTTAAATCCTGGGCCCAATCCCTGGCTGGGGCGGGGTATTTAAACCTGCCTGATTCCCCTTCCAGTGCCTGTGATTGTTTTTTGCATCCTGGCTCTTGTCCCTGAGTGGTTGCTATTTTGTTGGATTTTCTCTGGTTCTGGACTGCAACTTACACCTTGGTTATTCTCCCACCTCTAGACTCAGAACTGCGTGATCTCCTGACTTTGCTCTCTTCCTGTTTTCTGTTGTGTCTGTGCCTGTTTGTCAACCTTCTGTTTGTTCTCTGTTTGGCCAGGGTTTGTTTAACTAAGGTTCCAGCATGGGGTCGCCCTTTTCAGGACGGTTTTTCTGCATATTTTTCATGTGTCCTAGATAGCAGAAATGCTTTTTCAAAAATGCCTCTGTGCCTTTTGATAGTTTTTTTTAGTTGATAGTGTGCTACTGATATTGGAATGTGTAGTAAATGCGCCACAACAGTCGCACCTATGCTTTTTTTTTTTCAAAAAATTTTTGGGATTGCAAAGCCAAAAAATTGTTGTCTATTTGTTGTAGGAGTGGCGCCTCCTCGTTGTTTTTTTCCACCCCACCCCCCTTTCACGGGTTTTTAAATCAATGCAGTGTACCTAGTACTGAACCCTTCACTCCCTAAATATGGGGCTAACGGGCCCCCTAAAGAGAGGTATAGTTAGGAACCCCACCTGCTTTTTAGGTCCCCTTAAATTTTTGGGAGGGGGTTTAAGCATTTTGATCAAAATGTAACAAAGAACCTAAAAAAAAATTTTTCATGTACAAATAGCAAAATGTTTTTTTCAAAAATTCACTTGCCTTTTGATATTTTTTTTTTTTAGTTGTAGGTCTCTTATATTGTAATTGAATGTATTACTACCACAACAGTGCCACCAGCTCATTTTTTTCAAAAAAGTTTTTGGGATTGCAAATCAAATATTGTTTTCTGGTTTCTCTGCTTAGGCAGGGTAAACATGAGAAAGGTTAGGGCTTCCCTTAAACACTGCCCTTAAAAACTAACTTTCCCAACCGGTCCCAACTTTCCCTCACTGAAACCTAAAACCAGCCCTTTTTTTGGGGCTTTTTCTACCCCTATAAACCCTACCAATACCCCTCTCAATGCTGACCCTAACTAAAGCAACTATAAATCCTCCATCAGGTGGTCCTATATCCTCCATCAGGTGACCCTATATCCTCCATCAGGTGGCTCTAGATCCTCCATCAGGTGACCCTATATCCTCCATCAGGTGGCTCTAGATCCTCCATAAGGTGACTTTAGATATTCTAAGAAGCTAATTTTTTAAAACTTCAGATTTTTCTGTGGATCTGCAACCAAATTTACACATTGAGCCAACAAAACTGTGCTTTTCCTACAATGAAAACCGACACCTGCAATTTCAAACCCCCCACTGTGATAATTTCTGGAAAATCTTCACAAGTAAATAAATGCTTTAAAAATCTTTTTCCCTGTACGTTCCATTAAGGTTTTTGGGGGATTTAAAAGGGATTTCTCATTACAGTTTTCACCTGTCATGTCCCTGTAATTTAACGAGGGGCGTGCTTCTTGTCGTCTCTTCGCTCCCTCCCCCCCCCTCCCCAGCACACAGCAGCTACGAAATTGGGGGGGGGGGGGGGTTTTTCTAGAGTTAAAGGGGGGGTGTGCCAGGGCTGTTCCCTTAAAAAAAAAAATTTTTTTTTTTCCTTTTCCCCCCTTTCTTACAACCCACATCTCCCGCAACAACAAGGGATGTTACTAACTCAGGGTGCCTCATAATACAGAAACTAAATATTCACTGCCCCCTGATCTGTAAATATTTGTATAGTCAAGTTTCCAAAACTATCATATAAAGTAACAGACAGGGCACTGCTGTCCCCATCTATCTGTGTAGAAGCAGGGGGAAACAGGGACACACAGGGGTTTAAACCAAGCACTCGGCCCAGACGCCCCAAATCCTCCTCCCCCCTCCCCCCTCCCACAAACATTCTGTGCGGGGGGGCTCTCTGCTCCGACCTTCTCAAAGGTGATGGAACATTCAGCCCCACAGCCATAAGGGTAAATCAACAGGTCAGCTACTAAAGATCTAACTGATGTAGTAATACTAACAGGGGTAGCCAAATCAGAGGGCATTTTTTAATGAACAATATTGCAAAGCTGCTTGTTTTTTAAAGATCTTTAAATTAAAACCCAATCATTGTAGCGAGACAACCCCTTTAAGTCTCGTGTGTTTTAGAGCAATTATTTGCATTTTAAGCCTTGTTGTGGGTTTGCTACAGTTGCAAAGTTCATGGGAAATAAAATGACAAAAAAACAGCTAAAGAGAAACCTCTCATGTAAATATACCCTTAATGGTGGAAAATTCCTTAACTAAAGTATTTAAGATGTCCCAGAGCCAAAAACCAGATGGGAGTGTTTCAATAGGAAAGCCAGGGTTCACTTTTACAAGACATATTGCATTACTACTAGGCAGAGCTACTGGGCCCCAATGCAAAATCTATTAAAGGGCCTCCGCCTACCATATGCCATTAATAATACTGGGGTCTTCCTATGTGGCAGAAGGGCCTTTGGAATTCCTCAGACACCAGGGTCCAGTAGGGACTATTACCTCAGTACCCCCTATAACTTCAACTTTGCTATCAGGGGCTATAGAGGGTGCAGTGGTTAAGGTTGCATCTGGGCCATGGTGCCCGGGGGCTCAGGGGCACCTCTGAAACATAAGAGGAAACCAGTATTATAAATGGAAGGTTTAGAGGTCACTACAGAATTTACATTGGAGTTATTCTCTGACTATTAGGGGGGTACATAACTGGTAGCAATTAGCACCACTGAACCCCCTTTAGCTATGTCACAGCTACCAGGTGCTATAGGTGGTTCAAAGGGGAAGGTTACACCTGGTGCCCAGGAGCTCAGAGGCACCTCTGAAACAAAAGAGGAAACCAATATTATAAATGGAAGGTTTAGAGGTCACTATAGATTTTACATTGAAGTTATGCTCTGATTATTAGAGATCTATGACTGGTAGCAACTGCTTCCTCGAAACCCCCTATAGCTATGCCCTTGTTATCAGGGGCTATAGAGGATGCAGAGGTGAAGGTCGCCCCTGGACTATGGTGACTGGTAGCAACTGCTTCCTTGAAACCCCTTATAACTCTGCCCCTGTTAACAGGGGCTATAGAGGAAGCAGAGGTGAAGGTTGCACCTGGACCATAGTGCCAGGGGACTCAGGCACCTCAGGAGACATGAGAAGACACCATTATTATAAATAGTAGGTTTAGAGGCAACTACAGATTTCACATTGGGGTTGGGTTCTGACTAGGAGGGGTTCATGACTGGTAGCAACTGCTACATCTGGACCACCTATAGCTACGCTTCTGCTACCAGGGGCTATAAAGGGTGAAGAAGTGAAGAACGCACCTGCACCATGGTGCCCGGGAGCTCAGAGGCACCTCTGAAAAGTAAGTGAACACCAGTATTATAAATGGTAGGTTAAGAGGTCACTTAAGATTTTACATTGGGGTTATTCTCTGACTATTAGGGGGGTCCATGATTGGTAGCAACTGTTATCTTTAAACCCCCCCCCCCATAGCTATCCCCTTTTAAACAGGAGTTATAAGGGTGCAAGATTCAGAGGCAGCTCAGGAAACTTAAGAGGTCACCAGTATTTAAAGGTGGGTTTAGAGGTCAAAAACAGAATTTTACATTGGATTATGCTCTACAAATAGGGGTCCATGATTGGTAGCAACTGTTATCTTTAAGCCCCCCCATAGCTATGCCCCTGTTATCAGGAGTTATATGGGGTGCAAGATTCAGAGGCAGCTCAGGAAACTTAAGAGGTCACCAGTATTTAATATGGTAGGTTTAGAGGTCACTACAGAATTTTACATTGGGATTATGCTCTGACTATTAGGGGGTCCATGATTGGTAGCAACTGTTATCTTTAAGCCCCCCATAGCTGTGCCCTTTTATCAGGAGTTATATGGGGTTCAGAGGCAGCTCATGAAACTTAAGAGAACACCAGTATTTAATATGGTAGGTTTAGAGGTCACTACAGATTTTACATTGGGATTATGCTCTGACGAGTAGGGGTCCATGATTGGTAGTAACTGTCATCTTTAAGCCCCTCATAGCTATGCCCCTGTTACCAGGAGTTATATGAGGTTCAGAGACAGCTCAGGAAATTTAAGGGGATACCAGTATTATATAAAGTAGCTTTAGAGGCCACTATAGATTTTACATTGGGGTTATGCTCTGACCAGTAGGGGTACATAACCAGTTTAGATTGAAGCCACTATTTCTGAGCCCCTTCATTTTGCAGCATGTCTTTACAGTCCCATTGATCTCACTTGGAGACCTACTCACATAACTCAGGGTCCAGGGATTCACAGATCTCTGGCGTAGAAGTCCAGAGGACACAGAGGGTGGTGGTCCCAGATAGCGGATGAAGGGCCATTTCTGAGCAGTGTCATAGACGTCTACAAGTGAGGTTAACTTTTCATTCCTGCTGTCTATGCATTGGATTTCTGTCCTCCACACAATCCTATGGTATCCACTACCTCATATAGCACACATAGCCGATAAAGCAGAAGTCGCCATCAGACCTACCTCACCCTGTGAGAGCTGTGGAGATGTGCCAGCTCTTGTAGTAGAAAAGAAAGCCCCTTTATCTGCTCATCTCAGTAACCGCCTACCTAAGTCTTGCATCGTGAATCTAGGACATCGATGCAAATGCAGCACTAACCTCAATGCTCAGAACGTAACCTTTACAGACCGTGCAGTGCTCCAGATAACCTGACCTTATTGTCACCAGTCCTGGAACTGGGGGAACTGGGTCACGCTCCTCAGTCACGCTGGCCAACTCTGTAGGACTGTCCTCAGACACATCTATCGGACTGATGCGCTATTTTATATGGAAAATACTAAAGCAGATGTAAACCTGATGGTGAGAAGCAAAGGAGCTGAGAGGTTTAAATCAAGGCGAACTACAGAACCCAATCATAATATCATATTATGGCCGTTCCAGTGTTTGCATAAGGCAAAGGGATAGAATTTATATCATATGACTAATAGGGGTTGTCGCAACATAGAGTAGCGCTCGGCTGTTCCCAGAACTCTCATTGATTTAAAAGGGACACGTCCATCAGAAAGGAACATTTTTGTTAAAACCAAAATCCCTGCGAAAGCAATTTTTTTTAATTTTTAGCAGTTTTTTTTATTTCACCAGTCCTATAAAAATGACATATAAAATTATATAAAATATTTTCCTTTTCTAGCTGTGATTGTGAAGAGATGAAACTCCTGAATGGCCGGGCAGACTAATCTCTCTTTAAAAGGGTTGTCTCACTACATTGATTCCTCTTACCTCAGTCCTGTTTTATTGGTTTCATTTTGAATTCAGGGGTGTGTTTACTGGCTTCTATTAGGCTGCAGTAGAAGCCAGGACTGTAGCTATAGCAACCAGTGCTGGCAGCCTATCAGGATAGATCAAGGAGGTCTGTAGCTATAGCAACCAGTGCTGGCAGCCTATCAGGAGAGATCGAGCAGGTCTGTAGCTATAGCAACCAGTGCTGGCAGCCTATCAGGATAGATCAAGGAGGTCTGTAGCTATAGCAACCAGTGCTGGCAGCCTATCAGGAGAGATCGAGCAGGTCTGTAGCTATAGCAACCAGTGCTGGCAGCCTATCAGGATAGATGAAGCAGGTCTGGAGCTATAGCCACCAGTGCTGGCAGCCTATCAGGATAGCTCAAGCAGGTCTGTAGCTATAGCAAACAGTGCTGGCAGCCTATCAGGATAGATCAAGGAGGTCTGTAGCTATAGCCACCTGAGGAGCTGATGCAGCCCATACAAGAGGGGATATCTAGGAATAGGTAGGACACTGGTACTAGACATATATTGCAAAGTGACTTGTTTTTGCAAGATCTTTAACATAAAAAGCAGCAATTCTTGTAGTGAGACAACCCATTTAATGTAGGTGATGCTTAACTCTGTCGTCTCATTACAAATATTAGGTAATGACAGAATGATCGATCTTTTGTTCTCTGTACAGGGATAGATATTTCACACGTCCTATGCAATTAAAAATAACATATAAAATTATATAAAATACTTTCCTTTTTTATCTGTGATTGTAAAGAGATAAAACTGCTGAATGGCTGGGCAGACTAATCTCTCTTTAATGTAGGTGCTGCTTATCTCTATATAGTCCCAATACAAATTGTAGGTAATGGCAGAATGATCGCTCTATTGTTCTCTGGACAGGAATAGATATTTCACCAGTCCTATACAATTAAAAATGACATATAAAATTATATAAACTATTTTCCTTTTCTAGCTGTGATTGTGACGAGATAAAACTCCTGAATGGCCGGGCAGACGAATCTCTCTTTACTGTAGGTGCTGCTTATCTCTATATCGTCTCATTACAAATAGTAGGTAATGAGAGAATGATTGTTCTATTGTTCTCTGGACAGGGATAGAAACTTCACCAGTCCTATACAATTGAAAATGACATATAAAATATTTTCCTTTTCTAGCTGTGATTGTGAAGAGATAAAACTCCTTAACGGCCGGGCAGACTAATCCCTCTTTACTGTAGGTGCTGCTTATTGCTATGCAGTCTCTTTACAAATAGTAGGTAATGAGAGAATGATTGTTCTGTTGTTCTCCGGACAGGGATATATAAGACAAGACCCAATACAGCAATACATGAAAGGATTATTTTTTTTTGCACTGGGAAAGGTGTCTCTTCACACTTATCAGGTCCTGCTGATAAAACTTACACCTGGAGGCCATATTCAATATAAATGAATAGATAAATGGGCATAAAAAGTTTTCATATGTTCTTCTTGTCAAAGAACCGGCTCTCCTTTTTGTCAGCAGCAATATAGATCTCAGGTATGAAGAAAGAAACTGGAGAAAAGTCCCGCTTACGCGTTTTTGTTGTCAGTCCCTGACTTTTCCTTAT
>JAODAL010085920.1:0-10421 GCA_025379985.1 Phyllomedusa bahiana
AAATGCAGCTATACTACGGGCCCCTATTCTAAAATATGGGGTTTTTCTAACAACTTTATTTCACAATTTCAAGAGTGGCTCAAGCCCAGTTTCAACTAAAATGGTTTTAAATTCCCTTTTTCCAGCACTTTTTTAATCTGGGGGGGTTGCGGGTTTTTGGGGCTCATGTGTTGCCCAGGACAGATATAGTAAATGTCCATTTTCCAACAAAATGGTGGTTAAAAAGACCCTTTTTCCGGCACTTTTTAAAATCGGGGTCATGCAGGTTTTGGGCTCATGCTGTGGCCCCAGGCAGGTAAGTCAATGTCCAGTTCAACTAAAAAGGGGTTCAAAGACTACTTTTCCGGGCCTTTTAAATCTGGGGGTCATCAGGTTTGGGGCTATGGGGGCCCAGGACGGTATAGTAAATGTCCAGTTAAATAAAATGGTGGGGGAAAGACTCCTTTTCTGGCATTTTTTTAATCTGTGGGTCAAGCGGGTTTTTGAGGGTCATGCTGCGGTCAGGACGGTAAGCCCAATGTCCAGTTCAACTAAAATGGGGGTTTAAAAGACTCCTTTTTCCGGCATTTTTTAATTGGGGGGTCAGACGCGTTTAAGGGTCATGCTGCTTTTCCAAAACAGGGATATTTAATGTCCAGTTTAAAGAAAAAATGAGGGTTCAAAAAAATCGGCCTTCTGGCACTTTTTAATTTGTGGGTCATGCAGGTTTAAGGGTCATGCTGTGGTACAAGCATGACCCTGTTTGGTTGTAAGAATGAAGGTGTTGTTCCTCTCCCATAGTCTTTAATGGTTAATATTTGACGCAATCGCTCATCACTAGTTAACAGACCCTCTTCCCGGGGGTTTTACCTCCTCTTCCCCCTTGTCAAACAAAATGTTTCATCAGTCCTCCCTGAAGCAAAACATGGCCAATACACAACCCAATAATAACCGTCCAGAAAATCCATATTCTGAAGAGCCTTTGATGAACAATTGGTTTGGGTCAGAAGGCTTTAAAAGATCAAGAGGAAAAAAGGATGTTTTTGTCTACTCTGAACCCAATTGTGATGCCTCAGAGGAGAAGGAAGCTGGCCTTTGGGCGAAATACCGAGCTGTCAGCAATGCCTCGCAGGGCCTTTGGCTTCTACCCCAAGCTTGAGGATTTAGACTTTTTTGGAAAGGAAGTCACCTGGATGATATGACATTGCACCCAAATGGGGTTGTTGAGCAGAGCTGGTGATCGCTCATCTGGGGAGGAGGGGTTTGGGGTTTTGTCATGCGGGGTTCGGACTTAAAAAGGGGAGAGGGCGGTCGCACAAGTCCGCTCACTTTTGAAGCCCCATTTCTCCCCAAACTTTTACTTCTTAAATGTTGTGACATCCAAATGGACAAGTACTAAATACTCCCAAAACTGGTTACAAAGTGGCTTAAGGATACAAAAGTAAATTTTTAGAGTGGCCATCACAAAGCCCTG
The DNA here is from genome assembly GCA_025379985.1 of Phyllomedusa bahiana. Classification (NCBI taxonomy): domain Eukaryota; kingdom Metazoa; phylum Chordata; class Amphibia; order Anura; family Hylidae; genus Phyllomedusa; species Phyllomedusa bahiana. The sequence continues at coordinate 1,454 of JAODAL010085920.1, forward strand.
ATCTCAATTTCCTAGGGGCAAGCAAAGCCCCCTAAAAAACAGGGGTCGTTCACCAGTTTGTCGGAATTGGGAAAAATTCCCCACCAACTATGTGAGAAGCTTATTGTAGAGGGTATTCAAAATTTTTTAACCCAAGTATCAGTTTAAAGGCAAAGCACCCAAAAACTAATAAAATTTATGTAAACGTTTTACTTTTAAAAAAAAGTAATAAAAAGCCTTAAAAAAAATTTCCCTTTCATTATTTTGCATTTTGGGTGTCAGAGTTGGCTTAACCCAAAGGGGGAAACCAGAATGTGGATCCTTGGACAACCACAAGCGTTTTGTAAGCCATGCCAGGGGGGCGGGTCAATAGTCCGGGGGTTTTTAACAGATCCCCCCCAAAGCGGGATGGACTAGAGCGCGGATTGCTCCAGGTCGCTACCCTGATGTGACTTGTTGTGGTGGCGACCCGGGGGTGGGCATGGTCAAAACGTGAAGCAAAATCGGTCGGGTACAGGCAGGAAGGTCAGGGCAGGTTAGGTTTTCATGGTCGAGGGACGGAGTCAGAAAGGGCCCGTACACAGAACAATGCAAAAGGGACTGGACCCATTTTTCCCCGCCTCTGCCCCTTACGACTTCTTAACTCCCCCCACCCCATATTGACCACAATCTGCTTACCTTTTCCACCCTTCCACCCAACTGCTCCCCCTGTTACATCTAGTACACCCCCACAGAAAACCCACAAAATCTTAACCCGCGCACTCTCTCTGACTCTTTTGCACGCCTTTTAATATCCCCACTTTAAAGACCCTACGCACCACCAACTTTTACAACCACACAATTGCCCCCCAGCCTTGACTCTTTTCCGCCCCTTTTCCACACAAAAAAACCCGAAAACTCAAACAGAAAACCCCGGGGTTTACAGACCCCTCCACAAAACAATGAGGGGGAGCTTCCAAAATTTGGGAAAAACCGCCACAAGAAAAAAAACCCGCCCCACCGGGGATCCCCCTCTTTCAAAGGACTCCCCTTAAATAAAAAATAATAAAAAAATAATAATCTTTATTTAAAATAGCGCCAACATATTCTGCAGCACTTTAAAAAATTCAAGGGAAAAACTTACAGACATTACACTTTAAAAAAAGTATTTTAAAAATTGGAAAACACAAGGTGTGAGGGCCCGGGCTCGTGAGAGCTTACAACCCATTAGGGTTTAAAGGGGGGGAAACAAACGGTAAGGAGTGCCAATTTTACTTGGTCCAGCCATGTTTCATAAAAAAGGGGGTGGTTTTCATGAAAAATGGATAAAACCTGCCCCCCCGGGGGACGTAAAATTCTATATAAAAGTAATTTCCTTGAGTCCCCTAGTGGAGGGATTTAAAATAAATGTGTGTGATAGAGTTAGGGTTTTGGGTTGGCCCCAGCCCGAGAAGATGAAATTTTTCAGGGCCCCTTTTAAAACTGTGGGGGTTGTGAGGGGGCCCTAAACGCCCCCCGGTACATTTCCGAAATTGGGGGCCGCCCCGGTTGAAATCTTGGAAAAAGGCATGGGGGGTTTTCGGGATAAATCGATGGGGTGTAACCTGATAATCACCAGCAGAGCGGGGGAGAGCGGGGGGGGTTTCGGAAAGACAGGACGAAGGAGGGGATGTGGGGGGGGCAGCGTTTGGGGGAGGGCTTTATGAGTGAGAATGCTGAGTTTAAAACTGTTTTTCTAATTCCAACTAATGGGAAACCCCCCAGTACGGGTGACGGACACGGGAAAAAGGGGTCAGATACCCGGCTGGAGAGAAAAAATGGGGCCTTGGCTGCTCCCATTCAGGCAGTTGGGGAAGGGAGGGGTTTTTCAAAAGGGAGACCAAATAAGCAAGGAGTTCAGTATTTCAAGACGAAAAAAAATTAAAAGCAGTAATGGGGAGTTTGAGTTTTTTCCCACGGTGAAAAACGGAGGGTTTTCTGGAGATGTTTTAAAAGGTGCAGGTAAACAGGTTTCGGGAAAGGGGATTGGATATAGGGGTAAAGGGTTTCCAGAAAAAAATCTAATATAACCCCCGGGACAACGGGCCTTGCCTACGAGAAATGGGGGCCACATACAGAAACGGGAAAATAGGCAGGGAGGGTGGGTTATAAAAGGGGGAAAAACAAAATTTCCCGCCCTTAGTGGGGTTTTTTGTTTCAGATGGAGAAGGACATGAAGTCGAGATAGGGGACGGGACAGTCAAAAGGTGTTTTGTAGAAAGGGCAGGAGTTTTTTTCCCCGGGAGGGGTTTTATAATTTTTTTGCCCTTCAGCATAGAGATGGTACTGGAAGCCAAATCTACTGTTTGGTTTGGGCCCAATGGGGGCTGTTGTGCAAGGGAAAAGGGAGGGGGACCTAAAAACTGACCCCTTTGGGGAACCCCCAACAGCAAGAGGGAGAGGAGGGGAGATAGAACCAAAAAAAAATGAAAACACTGAAGGAGCGGTCAGAAAAAGTAAGATGAAACCAAGCGAGAGCGGTGCCCTGGGGGGCCCTTGACGCTGAAATGCTGAGGAAAAGGGGGGTAAACCACGTGTGAAATGCTGTTAGAGAAAAAATCCAAGAGAAGCAGCAATGAGTTTTTTACCCTGAGATTTTGCTGTTAGGGAAAGGTCATTTGAGCCCTTTAAAACAAAGGCGGGTTTTGTGGCGTTTTAGGGTAAAAAACCCTTGATTGCAGGGGTCAAGAAGAGATTAGTAGAGAGATAGGGATTAGGCGGATTGGGCCAAGTTTTTTTCCGGGAAGTTTTAAGATGAAGGGCGGGTTTAGAGCCCTGGTCATATTTAGCACCCAACAGGACGGGTCCAGAGGAGGGTTTTTTTAGAAAAAGGGGTTTATAAATGGCGTGTTTGAAGGAAAAAAAAGGGGAAACCCCCCCAGGGGAAGGAAGCGGTTACAGAAAAGCAGAATTGTGAGAGAGGACAGTTTGGAAAAATTTAGACTGGACGAGGTGGGGGGGAAAGGGCGTCTTTAGAGCAGGTGGTGGGGGAAAACAGACAGGAGAAGCCTGGGCACTTTTCCTCTGTTGTCGGGCAAGGGCTGAAAATTTGATTTGAGGAGTGTGGGAGGGGATGGGATGGGTTTTTACTTGGGATGAGATATGGGTTTTGGGGGGAATTTTTCAAATTTTTCTTTGATTTTAGTGGGGCCGGTTTTCAAACACAGAGGTTTAAAGGGCTTTGGGGGGGGAGTTTTAAAGGCCCTTGGAGGTATTTGGAAAGGGGTCCCCAAAAACGGTTTTTTTGGGTTTTTGTGTAGTGTTGAGATGAGGGGGGTTGAAATAAATTTTTTTTTGGCGCAGTGAAGGGCAGTGTTTGGGAAGCCCTGAGCATGAATTTCAGTGGGGAAAGTCTGCATGGGAGCTTCGACTTTCTCCACAACCCCTCAGCACACTTGGGAAAAAAAGGGTTTCGGGTTTGGGGGTTGAGGGCGGGGTGCCAAGGCTGCGGGGATTGAAATCTGGTGGTGCGGTGTCTGAGTTTGTGCCAAATTTCAGGGGGGGTTGTGAGAGTTTATTTTAACGTTTTGCAGCCTGGTCAGGCATAGAGGGAGGGGATTGGGGGGAGTGGGATGTAAGGTGTTTTGGAAGGGGTTTCCCGAGTTTTTATTGGGGGCGATATTTCGGGAAAGTTTTGAAAGAGCAGGTTTGCCAGAGAAAAGGGTGGAATTGTGATAAAGAAGGAGATAAAGGGTTTTGGTCAGAGAGAAACATAAGGGGAATTTGTGAAGTTTGAAAAAAAAGGAAAGATGGGCCGGGAAAACCCAAACAAAAGAGTTTTTCCCCCTTGTGGGTTGGGGAGTCAGGGAAACAGCAGGGGTCCAAAGAGAAGGGTTATGAAAGAAAAATGAGAGGGAAAGGAAAAATGGGGGGCACCCAAAGGGGGTTTTTGAAATCACCCATGATGGGGTGTGGGTTTTTTTCATTAAAAGAGGAAGTGTGGGGCCAGGGCCCGGGAAAATGATCATAAACTGGCGGGGGGGAGCCCGGGGGCTGTAAAAACTGCGACTCTGATGGAAAAAGGGCCCAAAAAAGTCCCGAGAGTGGGCCCCAAAGGGGGGAAAGTGAGGGTACAGGGGGAATTTACCTGGGGGAGGGGCAAAGTGGAAGAGAAATAAGCCGACTTTCCCGCAGCCGGCCTGTTTCAGGTCCTGGGGGTGTGGGGGGGAAGTGAGGCCCCCATAGGTGGGGCGGCAAGGGGAAAAACCCGTGTCAATTTGGGTGGAGCCCTGTTTTGTGAGGGCGAGCAGGGTTTAGGGGAGTTGGAGAGAAAAAGGTCATGAAACACAGTGAGTTTTTTGCAGCGGGCGGTCGGGGTTCATAGAGACACTTAAAAGGGGGAGAAACAAGTTCAAACGAATAGCAAAACCCAAATTTCAGGGTTTTCTATGGGAGGCAGAAAAGGGGGTGGGTTTAGCGTGAAGGAGGGGGGGGCCCCGGGGTTTTAAAAGAGATGTCCCATGCAGCAAGAAGCCCGGGGAAAAGAAAAGGGGCAGCAGATGGTTTAGTGATGAAATGAGTGGGTTTTTTGCAGTAAAAATGTGAGCTGGAGGTTTGGGGGTGGCTGAAGGGGAAAATAGCGGTGGGGAGAGTTTCATAGGGGAGGGAAAGGGGAGAGGGGGCTTAAAGTGGATAAAATTGTCCCGAGGGGAAGACAGGGGGGGTTTTTAAAGACAGGGGCATAATTTAAAAATTTCACTCACATTAGCCAAACAGGATTATTTCACCACTCTCATATCCTCCCTTAAGGGCCAAATACTGCTGCCAAAAGGGGGTTCCCTGACCAACAGCGACCCCCAATTTTGTTGTACACAGTCCTTTACAAAAATAGATCACCCCCCATTTTAGGATAGAAACGGTTGTATGCAAAGGTCCCGCAGACATATTTTATTACCATAAAAGTGACCATTTATTGGTTTGAAAACCATTTTTATGGCAGGCCCCTGCAGACAAATTTTTTTTCCCCCAAAAACAGTGATCAATGTTGGATACATTTTTATGCAGAATCTGGGCTGGGTTTTTTACTACCATTCAGTGGGCCATATAGTATATAAGGTCCAAGGGTTTTCCACAGGCTTGCAACCCAAAATGAAATTTCAGTGCAGGGTTTTAAAAAATGATCCCCAATGATGTCTCCTCAGATGAGAGTCCTTCTCTTTTCTTTTTCCTCTCCATCCGGCCCAGACCACCATGATGACTTTTCCTGGCCACAACTTTCTTGCGGATTTCTACCAAATATTTTAATTCCATTTTTTCCAAACACCAAATACCAATGGGGGGTTTAAATCCTTCCTACCTAATATAGTCCTCACCTCTCCCTATTCTTACTCGCTGCGCTATGTATTGATGCAAAAGTGGGCGTGAGCCAACCGGCGCAGGGAAATCAGATGACTTTTGCATGCACCTTCTGTTACCCCAGGGGGGCCGCAGTTTCAAGGACATGTATGCAACTGAAAAGACCGCCAGAGCTCCAGGCCCACAGCAGTGGCCCGGAACTCAGCAACAGAGCTTCAGGGCACCAGAAGTTTTATCCAGGGAACAAGCCACTGCACTGTACCATTCACAAAGTGTAGGGCAGCTCTGTATTGACTAGACACATCTGCCAAAACTGTATCAGCTCCACCACCAAAGGCTTATCTGATGACACCAGTGGCTGATGCATAGCACTTTCCTTGATGTCTCCAGCATTGTTGGCAGCTATCATTTTCTGCACAGAGTGGCACTCTAAGCTCAGTGGCCACTTCTGTCTGACAGCATCCTGCTTGATCCTCGAAATGGCAAGGTACTGTTGATCAATTGCAAGGTGTTTTCTTGGTCTCATGATGTCAAAATATGAACAGCATGATGAGGGGGACTGTTTAAATCCCAATTCAAATTGATCTCTTAAATTTATTGATCAGTTCAAAGATCAAACACCTGTTGTGAATTTTGCCCTGAAGCTCCTTGTTAGAGATCACAAGTTGTGCAAAAATTACTGAAACATTTAACAATTGGACATGTGCATTATAAAGTTAAAAGATGTCTCAATTAGCGCATTGTAAAAAAACTTTCAAGAAATGTTATATTCATCCTGAAATTTCAACCAAAAGCCAAATAGCCTAAGACTAAGGACATGGATTACTGGAACCATCTCCTGTGGTCTGATGAGACCAAGATAAACTTATTTGGTTCAGATGGTGTCAAGTTTTTGTGAAGGCAATCAGGTGAGGAGTACAAAGACAAGTGTGTCTTGCCTACAGTTAAGCATGGCGGTGGGAATGATTTGGATGAGTGCATGAGTTCTGCCAACTGTGGGGAGCTACAGTTCAATGAGGGAACCATGAATGCCAACATGTACTGTGACATACTGAAGCAGAGCATGAGCCCCTCCCTTTGAAAACTGAGCCGCAGGGCAATATTCAAACATGATAACGATCCCAAACACACCTCAAAGGCGGTCACTGTTTGGCTAAAGAAAATGAGGGTAAAGGTGCTGGACTGGCTAAGCATGTCTCCAGAACTATACTTCATTGAGCATCAGTGGGCACCCTCAAACAAAAGGTGTAGGAGTGCAAAGTCTCTAACATCCACCAGTTCCATGATTTAGTCATGGAAGAGTGGAAGATGATTCCAGTGGCAACATGTGAAGCCTCTTGTGAACTTCATGCCCAAGGGAGTTAAGACAACTAAAAAAATAATGGTGGCCACACAAAATATCAACACTTTAGGCACAGTTTGTCCTTTTTTACTTAGGGGTGTACTCATGTTTGTTGCTAGCAGTTTAGACATTAATGACTGACTTATTTTGGGGCTACACAAAATGTATACTGTTACACAAGCTTATCCACTGACTTCTTTACATTGTATCAAAGTGTCATATCTTCAGTGTTGTCTCAAGAAATTCAGTTCAGTTATTGCATAACACACTGTTATCAAATCTCCTATAGAAATTTTTTTATTTCAAATAGTGTGTGCTTGGTGAAAATTTTTTTGAGTGCCCAAAGTTCAGTTTTGCTTTCGGGGGTTTCGTTGTGCAAAAACACACCGTTAACAAATCTCCTATAGAATTTTTTTTTATTTCAAATAGTGTGTGCTTGGTGAAAATTATTGTGAGTGGAGAAAAGTTCATTTTTTACAATGCTATAATATTTAGCTTTTGAACATTGAAAGAACTAGAGGTGGTAAACGAGCAAGGAGCGGCATAGGAAGTAGAGATAGATGTACAAGACAAGGCACTCCTTCCAGTGCTCCGGACAACACACAAGTGAGCACATTGTCAGTCACAAGACTGTCAGGCCTGTCATTGATTGGTCGGTTCCCTGTGAGTCTCATTAGTGAAGAGCATTGCCAATCTGTTCTTCAGTGGTTAACAGACCCTTCATCCAGGTTTTACCTCCTCTTCCTCTCTGTCACAGACAGAAATATCATCGGTCCAACCTGAAGCAAACACGGGCCGAATGTCACAACCCAATATACAGACCCCTCCAGATAATCCATATTCTGAAGAAATCTTTGATGACACAATGTGGTTGGGGTCAGAAGACATTTCAAAAGATCAAGACGGCAAAAAGGATGATTTTGTCTTCTCTGACACCCAATTTCTAATGCCCTCAGAGAAGGAGAAGGAAGCTGGTCCATTGACAGAAATACCAAGCTGTCAGCGATGCCTCGCAGTGTCTGTGGGTTCTAGCCCGCAGCTTGAGGATGCAGACAGTGTGCTAAAGGAAGTCACCTGTTATGATGATGACATTGCGGATCCAATGTGGTCTGTTGAGCAGCAGCTGGTAAGCGCGTCATCAGTGGAGGAGGATGATAATGTGGTAGTGTCAGTGTGGGTTCGGCCTCAGAAAGGGAGAGGGCAGTCGCACAAGTCTGCTGACATTTGGAAGACCTATTTCTGCCCAAACTTTTATGTCTTGAGGTGTTGCTGACATCCAAATGGACAATGATACTAAGCATACTGCCAAACTGGTTACAAAGTGGCTTAAGGATACACAAGTCAATGTTTTGGAGTGGCCATCACAAAGCCCTGATCTCAATCATGTTGAAAATTTATGGACAAAGCTGGAAAGGCAGGTGCAAGCAAAGCGACCTACAAACATGGCTCAGTTACTCCAGTTCTGTCAGGAAGAATGGGACAAAATTCCTAACCACAATTGTGAGAAGCTTATTGTGGAAGGATATCCAAAATGCTTGACCCAAGTCATACAGTTTAAAGGCAGTGCACCAAATACTAATGAAATTTATTTAAACGTTTGACTTTACAGTAAGTAATAAAAGTGCCTTAAAAAATTCTCCCTCTCTCATTATTCTGGCATTTGGCATTTGGGTTTATTCTGATTTCATGTGAGATAATGAGAAAAACATGCATGTCTTTTTATATAGTGTATGTAAACTGGTTTCAACCGTAGTTGCAATGTAACCCCCAGGCAGCACATCTACTGTCTTAGGGTCATGTCAGAGTTATATTTGTCCTTCATCCCCCATATTCAACAATTTGCATGCTCAAGTCACTAAACCTCAGAAATATCTCAGAATCAGTCATTTTTAACATGGGAAACATAAAAATCTGTTGTTGATGACCTGATTTATTCTTGACTTTGTTACTGTAACTCTTTACTGACTGGTCTTTCCCTATCTAAACTTTCTCATCTTCAAGTGATCCTGAATGCAGCAGCCAGGCTCATTTATATGTCCTTCTGCTACACAGGTACCTCTGCACTGTGCCATGTGTGCCCTTTAAAAAGGTTTTCTCACCATGAAATTTCACACAGTCACAGCCAGCTTCAGACTCACACTTCCTGATCAGGCTGTGGATAGGTCTTTTGCAGTGATTGGCATATGAGCTCACATATTTCTAGCTGAGCCTGTTACAGTAAAATAACTGCAGGAGATATACAATCTGTAGTGAACCAGACGAAAGAGCTCTAAGGGTGAAAATGTGTCCTTATCTTAAACAAACAAAGCTTAGTTTAAGAGATTATAACAGCAG
>JAODAL010085921.1:0-10421 GCA_025379985.1 Phyllomedusa bahiana
GGGACCGCACTGATTAACACCCGCTTTCCCTTTTTTTGGGGATCCTTTTCTTTTAGGCCTTTTTGCAGGCCCAAAGCAACTCGTGCCAAATTTTGGACAATATGTGCCAGAAATGTTGCGGTGCCTTACATCCATTGCCACACCAACCTCAAAGTTAGTCTTAATTTGGTAATGATACGGGCACATCGATATATCAAACAATTTGGGATTGCCACCCCCGCAAGGGGGATTTGGGTCCAGGGGGACCCCCTAATTTTTATGATATCTGAAAAAGGCCCTGTGGTAACAGAATGTAAATTTTAAATTGTTTTCTTTTTCTCAAAAATTTTGATAATTTCCGGGGGAATGGATCCGCTTTCCCAAACCCAAGGGGATGATAAACTAACCACGCCGAACGGACAAAATACCCCCGGTTTTTTACCAAGCCCACCGCAAAAACGGGAATGGGCTTGCTGGGGGCGTTAGGCTACCAGGTTTATTACCCCTGACGTGACTTTTCTTCGATGGCGGCCGGGGTACAGCTGGGGCAAAATCGTAATTTCCCGGGGGCCCTAAATCGGGGCAGGAGAAGGGCCGGGGAGGGGGCAAGGTTTTTGTTGGGCAAAGGCAGGGAACCCGGGCCCGGCAGGCGGGAAAAAAGGCAAGTCAGGGAAAAAAAGCAGGCGACTGGTTTCACGGGAAAAACAAAAACTGAACTCAACACACTCTAAACCCCAAAAAAACACCAACAGCGCAAACGAGTCTAGGGAAGTTCCCCACCATATATAGGCCACGGGCCCACAATTAACCAATTTTTAAAGGGGCCCTGGCCCTTTAAATCCGACCAGCCGTCGGCGGGGGGCCCTTTAAAAAAGGGATTATGCCCCGCGGGGGCTTTTCAAGCTGGAGAAAAGGAGCGGGGACTGGGAAGTCGGTGTTTTCCAGCCCAAGGGCAAAGGACCACGGGAGGGGTTCCAGCCGCAGCACCCGTGCCAGACCCCGTGCGGCCCCCGCGCCGTGAAAGTACCCCCCCCCCCCAAACTCCCCCCCCTTCCCTTTAAATTTAGGGGAGGAATCAGGGGGCAAATTGGTCCAGGTTTCCCCTGAACCCCTTTCCCCCGGCCGAAGCCCTTCCATTTGATAAATTTGAACCGATTCCCCCCCACGTCTTCTCCGCCAGCACCTCCTTGGGCCTCAAAGGGGTTTTCTTTGCTAGCAACAGGGGGAAGGGGGAACAGGACCCCTGCGGGAGAAGCCCGTTCAACCACCGGCTTGAGGAGGGGCACTTTAAACGCTTCGGGATACTTTGGGGGTTTGGGGGGAGGCCAACTTTAAAAGGAGACGGGGTTTTAACGGGTGGACACCCCAAAGGACCCAGGGAAATGGGGCCCCCAACTTGTAACCCGGGCCCTTAAAACGGACGACTTTGCAGAAAAACCAACCCTATCGCCCCGGGTCAAAAAGGGGCGGGGCCTACGGAAACCTTTAGCCTTTACCTTGGTGCGGGCAAAGCTCGTAGGGAGGGCCCCGGGGTGTTTACGCCGAGAGCCTTTTAAGGGCCCCTTTCTTGGGCATCCACCCAGGGGGCAAGAACCAAAAGGAAGGGTTTTAAAAAGGGGGGGGGTTTTGGGGGGGGGTGGGAAACCCCCCAAAACAACAAAAAGGGGGGGCCCCGCAGATTTTTGACCCCTAAAGATTTTTAAGAAAACTCTGCCCCCGGAGAGAAAATCACCTTTAAACCTTACGAGCGGACACAAAGTGCCGCAAGTAGGTTTTCCCAAAAAAAAAAAAAAAAAAAATGGTTAAAACCCTTCTACCTGCCCGTAAATTTGAGAGTGGATGCAGATGAAAAATCCACTGAATCTGCAATGACAGCACAGGGACCCCAAAAATTTTGCGACAAAATTAAAAACCCCCTGCGGAGACAACAAGCAACGGAGACCGTGCAACCCAAAAATATGTGGAAAAAATTTTGGGCCAGCCCGGGGGCAGAGGGGAACCCAGGAGTTTGGGGTCAAGTGACCATTTTTTTAGAAGGATCGGGCACCACCCAAATGAAGTGTTTTTTCCCGAAGAAGGTTTAAAAATCGGTGACAAAGTCCATGGGACCCTTTGGGCCCAGGGGGTTTTTTCCCCACAGGAAAGGCGAAGAAAAGGGCCCGCGGGCTTGAGGGGAGGGAAACCCTTTTTTCGGGCACAGGAGGACAGGCCAGCAAAAAAATCCCCGAACGTCTTTTAGCAAAATTTTGGGGCCCCCAAATAGGGTTTTCGAAAAAAAAACTGAAGAGACCCTTTTGGGATTCCTGGAAAGCCCACTGTTTTTGGGGAAAAATGGGGCCCCCCCTTCAGGATTCTAAGCCCAAAGCCGGCGCACATACGTCTTCCCGGGGCACACGTTGAAATCCACCGGGGGGAAACCTTTATTTTGCTTTTAGGGGGGACCAAAGTGCTTGGGGGAGAGTCGAGACCCCACCGTATCAGAGGCGCGAGATAGGGGGCAGCTTTTTACGTTCTTCCCTTTTGGCCGAAAATTTTACATTAAGGGCAAAACGGGCGAAGAAAAAAAGGGGCCATCTAGCCCGCCGGGGAAATTTAGGATTTTAGCCGAATGAAAAATAAAGGAGGTTTTTTTGGTCGGGGGAAAATATCAAAAGGTTACGGGGCCCCCCCCCAGCAGGTGACGCCCCCTCTTCAGGGCCAGCTTTAAAGGCCCCGTAAAAACGCGATCCCCTAAGGTAAAAATTTTTCTCGGGGCCCGGGGAGAAAGTTTTGGAGAAAATCCGCACGAGCAAAAATTTTTACCCGAGGGGACCCCTCTGCGGAACACACCCGGGACCCACCGAGGAGGGTCCCCTTCCAGAAAAAAAAGAAAAAAAAGGGGCGGTTCGGTTCCCCGGGGGAACAGAAAACCGGGGCAGACCGGGAAACCCAAATTTTAGCCCGGGTGAAGGCTTTTTGACTTTCCGGGGGGCCAGGAATTTTGGGGTTGGCGTTTTTTTTTGGGTTTGAGCCCCCGAGGGACCAAAAAGCGTAAGGAAAAGTTGGGGTAAATTGTCAAAAAAAATTTGGGAAAACCTAGGAAAAAGTTGAATGGCCCGAGGCCCACCGGTTTTTGGGGCCCCTGCAACACTGCGGAAGTTTTTTTAGGGGGCCATCCGGAGGCCCTTAAACAGAGACATGTACCCTAAAAAGGGGCAGGCTTTTGCATTCGAAGAGGGCACTTTTCTGGTTTTGGCAAAAAGCTGGGTGGGTACGGATCGCCTAGGGCCTGGGGAACGGGTGGGGAAGAATTTCCCAGATCCGGAGAAAAGAATTTGGATTTTCGTCCAAGGGAAAGGGAAATTAATTCCCCAATATTAGTTTTAGCATTAGGTGATTACTCCCCTGCACAAAACAAAAAACCAAAAATGGAGTGGCGAAAAATACTTTTTTTGGGGGAAAAAAAAAGTTTAAAATTTTACACACAATTTAAAATAAAAAATCGGCTGACATGAAAAACATAAATCAAAAAAGAAATATAAGAACCCAATGAAGAAATAAAAGAAAAGATAACTACTAATTTTGGGACGAGCCCACGGGGGTCCCATACCGGGTAAAATCTTAGACACTCCCCCCCGACAAGGGCGCCCCCCCAACCCCGGTAAAGGGGCCCTTACCCAAAAAACCCTAAAGTCTTACCCTTACGGGGTAATCATACAGACCCCCAACATTTTTCAAACCCACCACAGCCCTCTCGGGGGAAAAAATGAAAGTAATGAAAAATAATCAAAAAAATGGAATCAGAAAATTTAAAAAAATTGAGGGTATAAACAATAAATCCCCCCCAAATTTCCCTTTTACCCAAAATTAATATCTTAAAGGCGGGTTTTAAATATATCCCAAAAATTTTTCCCTGGGGTTAGTACAGCCAAATAAATATGCAAAAACCCGCGGGGGTTTGGTTTTTCATGATCCTGACTATCCAATAAACCCCCAAACACATGCTGATTCAAAACCCCCCAAAATAACAAAAGCACATGCCCCATAAAAAAAGAATAGCCCCGTCCCTTCCCAAACACAAAATTGAAAGGGGAAAATGCACGGTCATAGACGTATGGTTTCCAAAAGACACAGGGAAAGGGGCTATGGTGGCCCGCCTTTAAATTTAAATTTCACAAACACCTTAAATTGACGAAGGGGATTTTTCTACCCGTCCCAAGCAACCCGGTCACATGCCCCCTCCGTCCCCCCCGTCACTTCCCCCCCTTTTAGGGCGAAAAAGGTCCGGGCAATGACTTCCCCCCAATGCTTAATATTTGAGGGTGCCAATATGCGCGCAAAACCCGCCCCCCCATTCCCGGCCCACATTTCCCGGGTTGCGAACTCCACTTCCATTCACAATGAATTGGCAAGAAAATTGGCTCAAAGCGCAGCCCCTTTTAATAAAAATGTGCCACAACAAACCCCTTTCCCAGAGGGCACAAAAAGGGTCTCAACTCATAACCCCCGATGGACAGAAAATAAAATGTAAAATGGGTTTCTTTTTTGGGCAATTTTCCTGATGATAATAAAGGGAAAATTTAGACATGACAAATTTAAAGTAATGAAGCCCAAAATGGGCACAGTGATAAATAATCAAAAAAATTAAAAATAAAGAAGTACAAAAATTTTTAATTTGGGTTAGGGAGAGTTTTGGAAGAAAGGAAATTTGACAAAATTGACTCAATTAATGTCTTTTAAAACAGTTGCCTAATTAAGTTTTTTAAAAAGTCAGTTTTCCGTGGGTAAAATGGGAGACCTCACATATGCTTTCCACACTTATAAATAGAAACAAAAAATTTTAAAACTGTTAAATTGGGGTCCCGTGGGAATGTATTTCAAAGAGTGTAAATCCAAAAGGTTTCACGCCCTAAGGAGATCCATAAAAAAATTTTCCCCCTTCCTTTCTTTGGGGTATGAGAAATCAATCCCAAAACTTTGAGGTCCTTAGAACACCCCCATTTTGGCTCCAAATGTGTCGGAAACGGGTTTTTTGGTCTCTTTTTTTCCGAATTTTCCACAGGGGGAATCCCCTTTTTTTCCTTTCTCAACCCCCGGGGGTGGTTTTTCCCACAAAGTCTGGGGTTCCCCCAAGGACAACGAAGGGCGGTAAAATCACCCTTTTGAACGACATTTTATAAAATGTTTAATCGTAAATAACGCCATTTTTTATTACCCTTTAAAGTTTTTTTCCAGTTTCCAATGGGGAAACAGCCTATAAAACCCGCTGCTTTATAGCACCTTTTTTTTGTCTTTTAGCCACATCAAGTCACCTTGAGGAGGAATAAGACTTTCTACAAGACATTTTGGAACTTTTTCCCCTTTCCCTTAAAAGGGGATGGCGGGTCTCGAACCCATTTTAATCCTTAATGTCGGATCCATTAAGAGGGCCCCAAAGGGGTTTTATTAATTTTCTTACGGATTTCCCTTTGAGTCAACATAAAAAGGTTCCAAATAATCTTAGTTTCCTGATCAATAAACCCTCTCTTTTTTTTTTGGGGGCCCAAAAGAATTTTCAACCCCGTGCGGAGTGCGGGTTGTGATATGATCCTTGAGTATCCCCTCCGGGTACCTTTTTTTCCCTGAATTCACACAAAAGCCCTTGGGGCCTTTATGAACAAATTCGTTTTTTAGAGGAAAAATTTTCGACGCGGGTCTCAAAATTTTCCCCCCTCGGGGTTTCCCTTCTTCAAAGAATAGGGGGGGCTACTACTCCAGTGTAGGAAAAATTTTTCAGGTTTACAAAACTGGACATTATTTACGTTTTAAATTTTTCCCAAAAAATTTGCCCGTTCAAAAGGATTTTTACCGCATTCTTTTGTCCATGTGGACTAAAAAAACTATGGGGGAAAGACCCCCCGGGAGTTAAAAGGGAGAATAGGTGAACACCTATGTGACATTGGGAAAAAAAGAGACACTCCAGTATCCAGACCATTTGGGAGCCAACTTTGGGGTGTCTCTAAGACCTCAAATTTAAAGGGGAAATTTTGATCTTCTAAAACCCCAAAAAGAAAGGGAAAAAAAATTTTTTGGATATGGATCTCCTTAAGGGAAAAACCCTTTTTGGTTTTTACACTCTGGGAACTACATCCCACGGGGACTAAATGAACATTTAAAATTTTTATTTTCTATTTTAAAAAGGGGTGGCATGCATATGAGAGGTCTCAAATGTCCCAAAAGAAACTGACTTTTTAACAACTTAATTAGGCAACTTAATTTTAAAACCCAAAAATTGGAGTTTAATTATGTCACAAAACCCCTTCTTCCAATACTCCCCATAAACCCAAATTTAAAATATGACTTCTTTTTTAATGGGTTTGATCATATATCACTGGCAAACCCTTTTTTTCATATACCTTTTTTTTCCTTTTCATTCTAATTCATCCTTTATAAACAACGGACGAAGCCAAACAAGACCTAAACTTTTCATTTTATTTCTGTTTCCCTCGGGGGGAAAAGTTTAGATCTTTTCGTGCCCCTCCCGAAAGGGCCCTTGTTTGGGCCACATTTTTGATTAAAGTTCTGCCTCGGGGCCACTTTTTCTTGCCAAAATACAAAAGTGAAAAGGGGAAATGGGGCCCTTCACAAAAACCCGGGAAGTGGGGCGGGAATTTACTTGCGCGCGATATTTGCGGGACCGTCACCCTATTCCCCACTTTGGGGGGGAATTCATGCCCGGACTTTTGCGCCCTAAGGGGGGAAGTTTACGGGGACCGGAGCAGGCATGTGACCGGGGTTTCTACGGGGACGGCTAGAACACATCCCCTTCCTCATATTAAGGCTTTTTTGCCCTTTTTAAAAAACGGCGGGCACAACCCTACCCCCTTTCCCTGGTCTTTTGGAGGGCCAAACCCCTCTATGACCGGCATTCCTTGCAATTTCTGTGTGGAAAATACAGACAAATTTTTTCTTGATGACATTTTTCTTGTGGGTATTGGGGGGTTTTTTAATCAGCAAGGCGGGAGGGGGTTTGGGTAGTTCTGCAAACAAGAAAACCACCTCTGCAGTATAAGCAAAATGATATGGCTGTACATACCCCAGCAACAATTTTTGGGATATAAATTTTTCCTTTCACTATAAAAATAACTAATATGGGGCAGGACAGATTGGGGGGGATTTTATCTTTTTTTACCCTCAATCTTTTTAAAATTTTTTAATTCCATTTTTTTTGAATTAAAACATTACTTCATTTTTCCCCCCGAAGAACGTTTTTTTGGGGCGAAACATGTTTTGGGGTCTGTATGATTACCCGTAAGGGTAAGAAATTGAGTCTAAAGGGGAAAACCTCTTTTACCGGGTTAAGGGGACCCCTTGTCCCCGGGGGATTTCTCCCAAAAGATCTAAAAACCGGGGTTTTTGACCCCCATTTACTTTGTCAAAGTTATAGTTATCAATGCAAAACATTTTTTCAAATTTTTTAAATTATAATTTTTTTTTGAAAATTTTTGTATTTTTTGCTCAGCCGCATAAATTTTTTTTAAATTGGTAAGTAAAAATTAAAAAATTTTATTGCACACAAGTATCATACGCACTCCCCTTTTCGGTTTTCTTTTTATGGCGATGGAGAATCACCTAATGCTCAAATAACAAATTTTTAATAAGTTTCCCCTTTTTTCTAGACGCTTGTGGGCAGGGCAGGCAGGGGTTTCTTGGGAACTGAAGTAAGGGAAAAACCCCAAAGGTTAACGGATGCCCGAGGGAAAAATTTTCAATAAAAGGAAAAACCCCTTTAAAAAAACATACCCCCTCTCTGATTTAAAACATTCGGGACCTGAAATAAAGCCTATCGGGAACAAATCCAGCTGGTTTGGAAATAAAAATTTGGAAAACTATTTTAAAAAACCAGATAGTTCCCCCAAAAGGGCCAAAAAATAACTTTAAAATTCCCCCAAAAAATCAAAGTCCCTGAGTTTTTTTTTCAGAATGGGAAAAAGAGGCACCGTAGTTTTTTTTGCGGTTTAAGGGAGCTTTTTTTAACCCAAAGAAAGAGCTATTTTAGAAGGCATCAAAAAAAAATTGAAAGAACCCAATTACAAAACCCTACGGGGCCTTTTTAAAAAAGAACAGAATTTGGGGGACTAAAGGGAAAAAAAGTTACAGAACTCCCAAAAAAAAAAATTTCAACAAAAATAACAAAGACCCGAAAAAACAACAAATTTTTAGAGAAACTTGGGGACTTCATAGAAAAAAAAAGGGATATATATTCCAGGTTTTAAAAAACGATAGGGGAGACACGACGTAATCTCCACGGGGACACTGTAAATCTCAGACTCAGACCTAGAGGGAAGAAATAATAGAAAAACCCCCAATACAACAGGAAAGAACTTTGGGAAAAACAATAAACTAGAGGACAACAAAAGCCTTTTTTTGCCCTCAATACCCATCGGGGTACGTTCAACTCCGAAAAAATTTTAAAAATTTATCAGAAGGGGCCAACATCAAATAGTAAAATTGTCTTCATATACCCTTTTGTGAAAAAAAAAATGAACATCCTTTAAAAAGGACTTTCGTTCGAACCAACTTTAAAAAATTTAAATTGTTCAACTTTTTTTAAGGATGTTTCACGTTTTTGGGGGAAAAAATTCGTTGGCAAAAAAACCATGCGCTAAAAATAAACGTGAATGTTTTTGAACTGGGGGTAGGGGATGACAAAATTTTGAAGATGTCAGACCAAAAAATTCTGGGAGATGAAAAAAATACATAATTTGGAAAAAAGGGCCCCCTTTTCAAAAACTATTTATTAAAAATAAGAAAATGCCCCCCATTAGGAACATATCTTGTATAGATGGTTTTTTATTTTCCCCAAATCCCCCAGAGATCTTGAACACGAAAACGAAGGGGTACCGAACTGCACTTCAAAGGGAAAAAAAGGCTATCATGGAAAAATTTGAACAAAAACAAGAAAAAATTTATAAAAAACCCCCTTTAAAAGGGGGGAAAAATAGTCCCCTATTGGGGTCACACAAGGGTTATAGTGGGAAAGGGGTAAGGACTTCTTGTGGGCCGCACCTGTTATGAAAACCTTAAAATAACCATCAGTAGAGGGATAAAAGAGAATTAAAATGGGGGATATTAAACACCTCTAAAACTAACTTTATCAGTGCCCCTGAATTTGAGTTCCCCCTTTCCCCCAAAAACCCCCGAAAAAGCGACTTTTATGGCCCCCAAAATACATAAGGGTTAAACCTTTTTGAAAAGGGGAACCCCCCTGTCGGGGATAGGGATGCCTTTAACCCGAAATGTGGGTTATAAAACCCAGACCATTTCCTTTTAAAACCCTTTTTTAGAATCCCTATCGTCTTTTAAAAAAAGGGGAAAAAAAATTGGGGGCCTTTTTAAGAAAAAAATTTAATTTGGGATAATGTACCCAAAAAAAGCTTCTTTTGGGAAAACATAGAGTTGGGTTCCCCTCCCATACTTCAATTCCACATTAACTGGGGATTAAGGCAGTTGAACATTTTCTTAGAGGGGGGGGCAACAATTTGATTTTTCAAAACAAAAAATTTTTTTTGGATCTCCTTTAAAATTCGTTCTCCAAAAAAATTTTCTATTTTTAAAGGGAAATTATACCCTCAATTGAAGGAAAACCCCATGGGGAATTCCCGCCCCCCAAGTATGCTAATCTATACTTGGGGGGGGGAGGAAAAAAATTTTTTTGGCGATGAACCCCCTTAAAAAACATAGAAAACAATTTCAACCCAACAAAATATATTTATGACATCTTTTTTCTGTGGAGTGGGGAAAAAAAAAAAGGGTTCATAGAGTTCATGCAAAGTTTTTAAAAACCCAAAACCCCAAATTTGGGCTCCCAATTCACCTATGGAAAAAGATCCCACCAAATAAACTTCCTATATGTGATGGTAACAAAAGGGCAAGATTTTGATTGAAAACCTCCATCTAACGCAAAGAACGCAAAGTAAAATTTACTCCTACACTGGAGTAGTAGCCACCCCTATTCTTTTAAGAAGGGAATCCCCCCGAGGACAATTCCCTTTAGACTGTATGTCCAAGGAAAACCAAAAACACAGCCGTAATATTCCCCCGAAGATCTCATTGCGAAGCCCTTTTGGGAAAACACAGGATGTTTTTAGAGACCAAAAAGGGAAAACCAGATACCAAATTTTGGGAACCCCGCGTATTAAACCTGTTTTTCCACTCGTCGCCTTCTCAAAAACGGATCAAAATTTTAAGCACCGGGGGAAAAAACCAGCTTGGAGAAAAATTTTTTCGCCAAACCCGTCGGCGAAGAGTTTTCCCATATTTAAGGGCCCAAGGGGGAACTATTCTTTTTGGTGAAATTTATTTTTTCCCCTAGTCCATGCGGGCCGGGAAAACCCCCTTTTTTCCCCCACGAAAAAAAAGCCGGCTCCTGCCGGGGACGAGGACTTACGGATAAACCCTTTTCGGAGGTTCTCCTTATGATT
>JAODAL010085922.1:0-10421 GCA_025379985.1 Phyllomedusa bahiana
CTGTGTTTTGTAATGATGATGGTATTGATAAAAGAGGCCAGGTTTTTAAAAATTTAACAAATTGGGAAATTTATTATATTTTTTTCTGTGCAGGGAGGGTTTTTTGCACTGAATCAAAAAATGCACCGGTTTGGGGGGGGAAAACGAGCCCGGAGAAAATTACTATCATTCATGATAATTCATCATGCAAGATTTATTGTTCCGCTTGCGCTTTTGATTTTGTCTAATTTAAAAATTAATATAGGGATTTATATTTTTAGCAAATGCAAAAAGGCTTGAATTAAAAAATTCTTTGCATCCCCATTGTGACAATAATTAGGTGGCTACCGTGACCTGTAAGAAAGAATCAATGGGAAGGGGTGGGGAAAGCGGGGGGGGGGCAGCAACCATGGGGCTTGCACTTTTATTAAAATGAATATGTATATTAATGTAAAAGAAGGGGTTTAGGGGAATAAAAGAAAAAGTGACAGAAAAATGAAAGTATTTAATAAGGCTTCCTTTTTTAAAAATAATATGTATATTTATAAAAGGGAAAAATTTTTTAAATTTGGGAAGATAATAAACAAAAGTGTACAGTACAAAGAGTTTATTTTTCCCAAAAAATATCCCAATTAACATGGAAAAAGGGGGTTTTTAGGGGTTTTAAAAAATTTTTTTAGTTCTGGGATGAACACCTATTCCTTATCCATTTAGGACCCCAGATCAATAACATAGAGAAAGAGAAATTTTCCCCCAATTCAGGCTGAAATGTCTATTTATACAGCCGGCGGGGGCAGCATGGGAAGATACAGCACAAACCCGATGGGGATGGTGAAATTTTCTGAGGTTTGAAAGAATGGGGCATGGTGGCAGTAGCACATATAGGTGTGCTGCAGGAGGCTGAAGGGGGGGTGGTTTTGGGATTTTTCCGATGGCTAATTTGGGGGGCAAAACCAAAAAGGTGTTACCCAAAATTATAAAAGGAAGTGAGCTTTAAACCCCAGTGACAAAACCTAACCCTTTGATAAGCCAGTTACTTGAAACATTCGGGGGGGGGTCAGACATATTTTTAAATTGTATTTCCCACCTCTGCTAGAATTCACCCCTGCAGACGGGTGTCACAAGGGGCCTTATTTGTTTTTTTTCCAGAAATTAGGACGAAACCCCAATAGAGCTTTTTAACGCTTACGTAGCTATAAATTGCTTTAATTTTTTAAGGCTTTCCTGTTAAAAAGGAGGTGCCCCACCAATTTGATAAAAAAAAAGGGCTATTCCTCTTTTTAGAAAAAAAAGGGGTTTAAATGTGAGTTAGAAATCAGTTTTTTTAAAATTGGGAAAGGTTAAATTTTAAATAAAAAGGTGCCTAACCTCAGGAAAGGGCTATCGACTGTACTCCCCGCAAACTCCTTAGAAATCCCCCTTGGGTGACCTATTAAGTGGGGAAAACCATTTAAAAAAAAAAGGAAACATCAAGAAACCCCTGCACCGCTTGTACTATTTGCCACTGGAACCCGGACTTGGCTGCCATATCACCGAGACCCCGGGGCCGGGGCAGAAAAAGAGGGCGATTTTTCCCCGGGAAACGGGAAAAAAGCATTTGCCGCAGAAATGAAAAAGGGTTTGGGCCCTTAATCCCCCCGCCTGGCACGGGGAACCACCAAACCGCCCGACCGGGAAAACAGCCCCCCACAACCCGGGGGGGGATGGGGGGGGTTAAACCCAGATGACAAGGGAGGGTTGGGGCCGGGGCAGGGTTGCATCTCATTGCGGGGCCGCGAACGAAACTGGGACACAGGCTTCGGGGTTGGGGCCGGAGCCGACAGATAAAAGAGCATTTTCCCCGGCTTGCAGGCGAAATAACGCAACCGTGCGAGTGGGGCGGGGAAAAAGGCAGTGAGATAGCGGCGGAGAGGGGCGGGGGAAAAGGGGCCCGCAGCAGCCAAAATGGCCCGGAACGGGGGCCGTTAAAAAAAGCAAAAAGTGTAAAAACCGGGGCGGGGGGGGGAGAGAAAACTGTTTGGGGAAGTGGAAAACAGATGCAAAGGCAAAATAATATTATCCCCTCCCCCCATAACTTTTGGCGCCAATTAAAACCGGGCCCCTTTTTTGCCCCCCTCAACGGGCCCAAAGGGGGGGAAGAAGAGAGCGTCCCGGCGCCCTCATTAAAATTCCCCTGTTAAAATGGGGTGTAAAAATTTTTTAAAAACAAAACTTTGGGGAACCTAAGACGGGGCTAAAAAACCCCCCCATTCCCGTTTTTTCTGGGGGGGTTTGGGGCTTGATACTTCCCTCAAAACAGTAGCTAAATTTCAAGAAACAGACCCGTTTTGCCTGTTTTTTGGTAAAACAAAAGCAGCCCAAAACCCGAAGGGTGCCACTTTTACAGTGAAAAAAAAACTACTAACAACCCCACTAACAGCGATCCAAAAATAGGAGTTACATCTGGGGCCAAAAATATTACAGCTGAATTTTTACTGCATACTGTTTTGGAAAATAAAATCCTGGACGGGCCAAAACAAACCGATTGGGCACTACGCTTTGTCATAGGGGAATCGCATACGAGCAAGGTTTGGGACACCATTCCTGATCAGTAAACCCCCCCGCTGCTGCCCCCACAAATGAAACCCATTTTTCCCAAACTCTGTCAATTGTTCTAACATCTAATTAATTTTACTTTTGAATGCCCGGGAACACTGCCCCACGCCGTGTAACAAAAGCCGCTCACCCCAAATTTCCCGCCCTAAAATATGGGACGTAATAAAGCCCCACGGGACCTTCATCACACAAAAGCAAAACCCCATAGACGTCATGGGGGCCAGACGGAAGACCCCCCCCCCCCCCTGACAATATTTCCCAAAGGGGCCTTGAAACCCCGGGGTGTTGCTAGGGTCCCACAAAACATCCGGGGGTCGGGCCCTTAAAAATTTTCTGATAGGGGTGGGGCACACGGGAATTTTTTTTTGGGGTCTCATTTTTTGAACTCGGAAAGTATAAATTTTTGAGAAAAGCCTTTTGGGATGGGAAAACCAGGAAAAAATAATTTTTTACACTGCAGTTACAATTTTAAATGACTTACAGGAGGGCGCTTTTGAAGAGTTTTTTTTCCTTTTTTTCTTCTTCCATCTGTCCCCCCGACCCATGACGTCCCCTTTTACCCCCCCACAACTCTTCAACCCGAAAAAAAGTACAAAACAAACATCTTTTGACTCCTCATTTTATCAGCATTTTTTCTTTCAATTTCCTATCCAACACAAAAAAACCCCCATCTATATTTCCCCAAATGGGAATAAATTTCCCCCTTTTAGGTAAAAATTTGCTCCCTACCCAAACCCGTTTGTTAAACCCCCCTGTGCCCCGGTTGTACCCCCCCCTAGCCCGGGGTTTTACCCCCTATTCCCCCAGGGGTTTTTCTTGGGCCCCCAGTAGCTTTTTTTCTGCCCCCCTTTTGGCAAATAATAAACCCCCTTTTAGCCAGTAACAGCTCCTTGTAGTCGGTTTTTAGGCCCCCCCGTACCCAGGTTTTACTGCCCCCATAGCCACAAAATAAAGCCCCCTGGGAGGGCCCGTTATTAAACCCCCCTATAGCCAGTGTATGCCCCCCTTGCCACAAATGCCCCCCTGTAGCCAGTGACATGGCCCCCCCTGTTTTGCCCCGTTTACCCTCCCCCCGAGCCATGACATGCCCCTTAAACCATATTTTGCCCCCTGTAAAACCATTTACAAAGCCCTCTTAGCCATAAACCCCCTTTTAGCCAGTGACATACCCCCTTACCATATATCCCCCTGTAGCCATTGGGGATGCCCCCTTTGTCATATAAGCCCCCTTTTGGCCCCGGTTTTTGCCTCCTGAGCCAGGTCTTCCTTTCCGTAAACCATTTTGCCCACTTTTAGCCATCCCTTGCCCCGTAAGGGCCCTTAGGCCCCCCTTTTTTTTTAAACCAATTTTTTTGCCCCCTGTTTAACCCCTTATGCCCCCGTAGCTAGTGTCCTTTTCCCCCGTAACCAATTTTGCCCCCTTGTAGCCAGTGACTTGTCCCTGTAGCCCTTAGCCCCCTTTTAAACCAGTGTCCCTTTTCCCTGTAACCATTATTTCCCCCTTTTGCCCCGTGTCTTTCCCCTGTAGCCATTATTCCCCCTTTTAGCCAGTGCTTTCCCCCTTTTTCCAGTTTTCCTTTTGCCCCCCCTTTTAACCAGTGTCCCTTCCCCCCCCCCTTTAGCCATTTTCTTCCCCCCCCTTGTAGCCAGTTCCCGCCCCGCCCCCCCCTTTAGCCCCTGTTCTTGCCCGCCCCCCCCCTTGAGCCAATTTTCTTGCCCTTTCCCCCCTTGTAAGCCATGGGCTTTCCCTGCCCCCCTTGAAACCTGTCTTCCCTGCCCCCCCCTTTTAGCCCCGTGTCTGCCCCGCCCCCCCCTTTTACCAGTGTCTTGGCCCTGCCCCCCCCTTTTAGCCAGGGCCCTTTTTGGGCCCCCTTTTCTTAATAAAAAAAAATAAAAAAAACCTACTTTCCTAATTAGGCCCGGGCCCCGCGCCTGGGCCCCGCAGCTTGAGGGGCGGTAAAAGCCCGCGTGAAAGTCCCAACACGCCCGGGTTACGCCGTCCCCGGGGGCCCGGATCTCCTCGGGCCGGCAAAATCTGCCGGCTTAGAGGATCCCAGCGCGCAGTTTGGGGGAATGAAAGCGGCCCACCCCCTTTTTCGACGCCCAGAAGTATGTAACGGGGGGCGCTCGGTTAGCCCCCTACATACAGGGGGGAAAACAAAGGGCGGGAACGATCCCCGCCTCCCCCCGACTCTGAATGGCCCGGGTGCTGTGAAAAAGGCCCCCGCAGCAAGACATCGGGGGGCGCCGCCCGCACACAGGAATGCTCCAGGCCCCAAGGCCCGCGGCCCGGAAGACGCCGAGACCGGGGGACAGGCATTTATTCGGGGCCGGCCCCCAAAAAATCTGCCTATGACCCCCGGGTTTATACTTTAAAAAAATTATGGGGGGCAAAAATTTCGACCTTTCCCGGCCACTCTTACCCCAAATAGGCTACCTACAGATTTGGGCCTCAAAAAAAACCCGCCATGAAATAGAAAAATCCGTGAACGAAAAGTGGGGGGACGAGCGAAGAATTGGGGAAAATGGAGGAAAACCTCAAATATAAACCAAACGCAAAAAAGACTCTACCGCAACAAGTGAAAACCTACAAGGGGAGCAGAAGATTCCAAAAACGAAGCCGACGCAACCCAAAGTCCGTAATTTTTGGGCCAAACCCGAAAAGGGGGCGGGCCAGTCTCCAGAGCAAATTTTTGGAAAAGCCAAAGAAGAAAGGGGTTTTCCCCCTGTAATTTTTTTCCCCAAATTTTTTGGGGGGAACGAGCACATCGTTTCCCCACCCAAAACCATTGCCCCCCCAAAAGGGGGCCCCCCTCGAAACCCTTTTATTTTCCCAAAATCCCAACTATAAATAAAAGACCTAGTTTTTGGCGGGCCCCCAGGGGGAAAGGAGTAAACATCTAAGAAACAACAAATTGCCCCTTTTATCCCGCCCTTCCCCTCCGAAATTCAAAAGAGAAGGAGACCCGTTCACTAATTTGGGGAGCAGGGGAGGAAAGGGTGGAATTTTAAAAATACGATTCATTTTCCCACCAATTGGAATCCAATATCGGGGTCCCCACCCACTTTTTTTTACTAACCCCCCCCAAGAAAACATCTGACTGGCTCGATAGAAAGCTCTCCTGACCGTCGCTGATATGGAATAAATTTTGGGGTTTGGGGTTTTTTTCTTAACTTTTTATTAAGAAAAAGCTAATACTACGGTTTTTATGCCTAACTTCATGTTCTCCCCCCAAACTGAGAGCTCCTTAAACCACTTAAAGGCAATTCTTTTTTTTGGAACAAAAAAGGGGGAAAACGGGGAAACACCCCAAAAAAGTGTCTTTTTTCCCTTTGCTTTTTTTTTTTCCCATTGGGGTTTAAAAACCTTTTCCCCCGCCTTAAAGGGGCCTATTTAGTTCCCGTGTTTTTTAAAAGTTGATCAAAATGTTAGGGAAGCTAGCCCGGGCAAGTTGGGGGGCTTACAGGGGGGGGGGGGCTAGGTTAGTCGGGGGCTTTGGATTGGTTTTTGGATAAGGTTTGGGTTTCGGGTTTACCCCTGGCGCCGGGTGCTTGGTGTCGCATGGTTAACTGGGATTATGGCGAAAAAACAATCGATCCTGGAATGTCCGGGGTTGAACAGCAAATTAAAAAGGGCACTGTCTTTGATTATTCAAATCATAAATCCGGGTATTATTATCTTCCAAGAAACGCATTTGCGGGGACAGAAGAACGCGGGCACTGAAGGGGCCCTGGATGGGGAGACGAACCACCAGTGTACTCAAATACCCCGGGGGGTCCAGTTCTGATCACAAGTTTTGCCGCTCCATTACAGAGTCTTCACAAGACCCTCTGGGGGGTACGTGCTTTTACAGCCATTGGGGGATCGCATTTCCCTAATTGGAGGTATATATGTCCCGCCGCCATTCCAAGAGGATTCTTGATGCCCTATACCAAAATTTTTGCAATACCGGGGGTTCCACGCTTCTGCGGGGAGATTTCATGCCACTTTAGACCAGGATTTTAGATAACCTAACCTCAGGCGACCAAAACAGGGCCTTAGAAATTGGGGGAACGCATACAATTGATTGAGACCGGCGGTGGCTTCACCCCCGGAACGGCAGTTCTCGTGCTTCACCCCATCCAGATGCTTTGTCTCGCGGATTGGCCTTTGCCTCCAGAGAATTTTACATATGATCCCACAGTCGAATACCCCCTGGGGGGATATGGGACATGCCCCCTGAAGCTATTTTGGTTTTCACCTGGGAAAAGCCTTGGAAACGGTTTTTGGAGGTTGAACCCTAAATGGCTGAGTCCCAAAAGTTTTGATACCTCCCCGGAACACGGGGTTGTCGTATTGGAATAAATGAAGTTGGGTGAACCCACTGATTAAGGGGAGCTCCAAGCGGTTTTGAGGGGGGCCTGAGGGGAGCTATTGCTTCACATGGGGGCGAATTGGGGGCTGAAAGGGGGACAGCTGGGGGGTAACATCATTGAAGGGGGCGACTTTTTAACTAACCCATCCCCATCGCTAAGGGGGCCCTTCCTTGAAGCCAGCATCTTCCGCTTCATTTGACTGATTATACCCAGAAAAGACCCTTAGCAAAAACAAACATTTTTTTTTGAGGGTGAAAAAAAAATGGTAGCGCAAGCAACCTAGCTCGGGGAGTCCCCAAGACTAGTGGCAGGTGTTTAGTAAGATGGAATTGTTTGTTCAACCCCCACAGATTGTGACAATTCACTTTTTATTATAGGGAAAACCCCTATGCCTCCAATTGCAGGCACGGACAAGGACAAGAGCTTTTCCTTAGAAATTTTGAATTCCCATGTTTGATGAGGCAGGGGAAAGGGGAATTTTGGCACAGATATACCCTGAAAATTAGCAGGCAAAGGGGGAAAGATTACAACACATAAACACCGGGGCCTGAGGGCTTTCCGGGGGAGGGTACAATTACCGAACAGGAGGCGACAAATAAAAAACTATTTGCGGCAGGGGCGATGGGGCATCTCCCCCTTTCCCTTCCTGAGGCAGTAGTCACTAAAAATTTCATAAACCAGGGAGGGGCCCCCGAAAGTGACCCCTATAGACCGATATCTTTGTTTAAAATTTGACAAAAAATTTTGGCAAAAGGGATTTGGGACGACTTTCTGGGTGATCCTCTCTTGTTTGGCGGGCAATCGGGTTCACCGGAAAACGCAAGATTAAACCTTTAAAAGGTTATATACAATCTTCAGGTAAAAACATGACAATGCGGGCAAGGTGATTTCTGCTTTAGATAAGAAAAGGGGATTTCCCCGTTGAGGGGAGATTATGGGACTGCGCACGATGGACTTCCGCCCACTTTTCCAAAGGATACTCGGTATTAAAAATAAGGGGCCCACCGCAAGGGTGAGGGTAAATGCGAAAAGTCTGACTCTTCCCGTTAGAGAGGGGCACAAGCAGGGGGTTCCTCCCGGCTGTTGTTCGCATTATCATGGACCCTTAGCCATTATGAAAAAACCCCCAGGACATACAGGTTGGCAAATTTTCGGGGAAAAGGAAAAGTTTCGCTTTTTAAAACCCGGGGAATGTTTGTACTTTTGGGGGCCCGGGAATCACTGGGAAGGCCACTGGAGACAGTGGAAAAACTTTTGGCAGGTACCCGGGGTGAGGTGAAGGGAAACCACACAAAATTCCAAGGACACTTTTGATGAACCTATACCTTCAACCAACTACAGTTGGTTAACAAAAAGGATTTAGGATTCAAAACAAAAAGACATTCACAAATTTCCTGATTTAAATACCAGCCGGTGAAGAGGCAACTGAGGTAGGTTGAAAGCTGGCTACCTCCCCTTTACTTTTGGTAGGGGGAAAAAGAATTAAAAAGGTAATGTTTTCCCAATTTTTTTATTTGTACCGGGGGGGCAAAGCTTCCCTTCCTAGGTCCCACTTTTTTTCCGCTGGATAAAACTTTTCTTCTCGTTCTTTTTGGGGGGGTGCTACCCCACGCCTCAATAGGGCCCCCACAAGGCCCGTAGAAGGGAGGACTGGCTTTTCCAGACATGTACACTATTACTGGGGGTTCAATTGGGGCCCAATGCTCATGTTCCGTGAGGATGGGAAATCCACGCATATTTGGAAGCGCGTTTTTGGTCTTTTTAAGGACTATCTAATTTTTCCATAAGAGAGGCACTGTGTACAGTTTTATTACACTCCAAAGCACTGCTAAAAACCTCGTGGGTCCTTTAATTTTACCCTTGGCGAGAGGGAAGTGGTATTGTCCCCCCCGTCCCCCCGCTGTGGGAATCAATTTCCAAATTACTGAGCCCCTCCGGATTTTTGGGTTTTTGGGCAACAGAGGGGGAAAAACCTTTCACTTATACAGGAGGCCCCCTTTCGGCCTTTGAAAACATCAGCTTGACTTTATCTCCCAAGGGGTCCTTTTTCAGATTTTTACACTGAGACATGCCTTACACCTAATTTTGGATAACACAGTCCACCTCAGTTATGGATACTTTAATCCATTCTGGGAAGAAAAGTTTCAAAAAAACCAAAACCCCATCATAAGGCCCTTTTGATTGTCAAAACCCTCCAATGAAAGTCCTCTGGTAGGGGCAGCAAGATTTCCGTCTGTGCCGAATAGGGACTATCGGGGGCTGAATCCCTTGGCGAAGCTTTTTAAGTGCCAGAGATCATTTTTTTTCAAACTAAAAAAGGCTCCATCGGTTTACCTTACGCCGTTTGGCATTTTCAAAGAAATGTTTTTCTTCTGCGGGCCCGCTCCAATGTGGTGAGGAAGAGGAAACCTTTTTTTTCATATGAATGGGGAAATGCCCAACCACAGATTTATTTGGAGAAGATCCATGACTTTTTTAAAATCAAAGAAAAGGGCTTTCCTAACGTTTTTTCCCCCCAACAATAAACCTTTTTTGGGGTTTGGGAAAGCTGACCCCATAAGGCCAGCGTACCCCGTTAGGTTACAACTTCTATCAAAAAAACTACCTTTCTAAATTTGGGAAAACCCCCAAAGGGACCCTCTCAAAACAATGGAAACCTGTAAATGCAACTTACCAATAAAACCCCCTAAGCGCTAGGGGGGTCCCTTTAAAGATTTTTAAAGGGAGGGCAACTGGGTGCAGCACTAACGGGTGAAATCATGAATAACGGGCAAACAGGGGGGTGGGTTGGGAGAAGTGAAAAGAATAGAAAAATAGTTTGACAGAAACAATGGGAAACATAGACAAAAGGGAAATGCCTCAGGGATGCGGGGTACACTCTGGACAACCCACAGTTTACAGAGGAAAATTTTAGGGCTCCCCCCACTTTTTGTTGTAAGAACTCATCCTGTCCTGGGCTTACGGTACCCCTAATAAAGTTTTTTCAGGGAATGATAGGACAGGCATCAGAAAAGCTTTAAAAAAAAACTATTTATAAAAAGACGATTGACTATGTGTTTTTCGATAATAATTCTAAGCTCTTTTTGGAAAAAATGCTTGATGTAATGTATTATGTGTTAAATTTTTTTTGAAAAAAAATAATTTAAAAATTTTTATAAATAAACCTTTTTAAAAAAAAAAAAAAAGAGTTATAATAAAAAAAGTTACTTTAAAATTTTTACAGATAGAGAAATGATAGATTTAAGTTTGCCAGGCAAAATATTGTAAAGGGCTGGGTAGTGGATCCCCGGCCCCGCAAGCGATGGGATTAAGCCACGCCAGGAAAGGAAACAAGTACCCCCGTTTTCCCACCAGAGCCCGCCGCAAAGCGGGGTGGACTTCTGCGGCTGAGGCTACCAGGGGTCCCCCCTGCGTACTTGCGCGGGCACCGAGGTGCCCGTGGGCAAATCGTAGTCCGGAAACGTAGTGTGGGGGAGGGATCAGGCAGGGGA
>JAODAL010085923.1:0-10419 GCA_025379985.1 Phyllomedusa bahiana
AATGCCTGCTTGGAAATTTGGGTTATTGGGGGCGGGCCCAAGGGCCAAAAAAATTTTTGGTGGAAACCCATCTGTGTCCCCCAAAGACCGGAAAGGCAAACCATTTCCCAAGGGGCCAAAAAAAGCCGGGCAAGAAACAAACCCATTTTTTTGGGGCCCCTTTTCCCTTTTTGGGATGGTTTTGGGTTTAAAAAGTGTTTTTCTTCTGCTCCCAAACCGGGGAAAGACAAAAGGCTGGTGCTAGACGGGCCCGCTAAAAAACGGGCTTTCCCAGGTCTTTCAAATTTGGCGGACGGAGAAGGGGTGGGAAAAGGGCCCCCCTGGTGATGCAGGTGGTATTTGGGGGATGATGGGGGAGGCTGAAACGGGGGCTGACCCCTGACCCATGACTTTGAAGAAATGGGAAGCTTGGGAACGCTTGGTGGTGGGGGGAAGGAGGCGGGACAAGGGTTTGACAGGGGTTTGGGGAAACCGGGGCACCCTTTGTTTCCCTTTTTTGGCCCAAGTGTTGGCCCCAAATTTCAACTATTTTCAACTAGGGGCCTTCGCTGAAATGGACTAGAGGGGGTTGGTGGGTTAAACACCTAAGTTTTCTTGCCTCAACTGATGCTTTTTAGGGGAAAAGGCGGCATATAACATCGCTGGGTAAATTTCAGGGCTGCTCGAAAAAGGCCCAGGCTTGAGAGGGGCCTGGGCCTTTTCGACGGCGAAAAAGCAGGGGGCGGGTTTCCGCTGATCCTGGCTGTCGAAAACCCTAAGCGGGGCTTCTTTCCACCCGCCCCTCCCTTTTTTGAGGGAGGACCCGAAAAATGACACAACCCCCTTTGTCTTCCCCCCAAGGGCCAGTTTTATTGAAGGGGCCCCACAACAAAATTTTGCTGAAAAGAACCCCAAATGCGTCCTTAGAGATGGGGGGAATTTTCCCGAAATTCGTTTAGTTTACTTCGGAATTTTTCCCCGGGAAAAAATAACTTGTTCCGAATTATTCGGGACAATCACGTTAAAAAAAACCCCGCTAAATTTTCCAAAGGGTGCACAGGGGCCTGCAGGGTGCTGTAGGGAAAATTTTTGCCATGGGTTAAATATGCAGAGTGAGTTGGATTGGGGCTTCATACCCAAAAATTTTGTTTTAGTAAAGACACGCACCCTGACTGCCGCCCCCTCTTAGAAACGCTTCACTTTAAAAATTCCCCGGGGATTAAGGGGCAAAACTGACCCCAAAAAACTGAAGCCCGGGGAAAGTTTTTCCTGATAAAGTCATGCCAGAGAAAGCTGGAAAAAAACAAGCTGAGAGCTCAGGTGGCAACATTAGTGACAGAGTGTGGAGGTGACGGCGCTAGAGACAGCAGCATGAGGTCAGACAGTGGCACAATGACATACTGGAGGTGGCAACAACGGGAATAGGTCACAGAGTGGCACAATGACACAGTGTGGAGGTCACGGCAGCAGCAGCATGAGGTCAGACAGTGGCACAATGACAGAGTGTGTAGGTCACAGCATCAGCCACAGCATCAGCATGAGGCAACAGTGGCACAATGACACAGTGTGTAGGTCACAGCAGCAGCCACAGCAGCAGCATGAGGTCAGACAGTGGCACAATGACACAGTGTGTAGGTCATGGCAGCAGCCACAGCAGCAGCATGAGGTCAGACAGTGGCACAATGAAACAGTGTGTAGGTCATGGCAGCAGCAGCATGGGGTCAGGCAGTGGCACAATGACATTCTGGAGGTGGCAAAAACAGGAGTAGGCCACAGAGTGGGACAATGACACAGAGTGTAGGTCACGGCAGCAGCCACAGCAGCAGCTGAGGTCAGGCAGTGGCACAATGACACAGTGTGGGGGTCACGGCAGCAGCCACAGCAGCAGCATGAGGTCAGACAGTGGCACAATCACACTCACGAGGTGGCAAAAACAGGAGTGGGCCCAAAGAGTGGACAATGACACAGTGTGAGGTCACGGCAGGAAAACCCACAGCAGCAGCATGTGGTCAGACAGTGGCACAATCACATTCTGGAGGTGGCAAAAACAGGAGTAGGCCACAGAGTGGGACAATGACACAGTGTGTAGGTCACGGCAGCAGCCACAGGAGCAGCATGAGGTCAGACAGTGGCACAATCACATTCTGGAGGTGGCAAAAACAGGAGTAGGCCACAGAGTGGGACAATGACACAGTGTGTGGGTCACGGCAGCAGCCACAGGAGCAGCATGTGGTCAGACCTTGGCACAATGACACAGTGTGTAGGTCATGGCAGCAGCAGCATGAGGTCAGGCAGTGGCTCAATCACATTCTGGAGGTGGCAAAAACAGGAGTATGCCACAGATGGACAATAACACAGTGTGTAGGCACGGCAGCAGCCACAGGAGCAGCATGAGGTCAGACAGTGGCACAATCACATTCTGGAGGTGGCAAAAACGGGACTAGGCCACAGAGTTGGACAATGACACAGTGTGTAGGTCACGGCAGCAGCCACAGCAGCAGCATGAGGTCAGACAGGAGAACAATCACATTCTGGAGGTGGCGAAAACAGGAGTGGGCCACAGAGTGGGACAATGACACAGTGTGTAGGTCACGGCAGCAGCCACGGGAGCAGCATGAGGTCAACAGTGGCACAATACACAGTGTGTAGGTCACGGCAGCAGCAGCATGGGGTCAGGCAGGGGCACAATGACATTCTGGAGGTGGCAAAAACAGGAGTAGGCCAAAGAGTGGGACAATGACACAGTGTGTATGTCACGGCAGCAGCCCACAGGAGCAGCATGAGGTCAATCAGTGCACAATGACACAGTGTGTAGGTAAACGGCAGCAGCAGCATGAGGTCAGACATGGCAAAAATGACAATTCTGGGGGTGACAAAAACAGGATAGGCCACAGAGTGGGACAATGACACAGTGTGTAGGTCAGCAGAAGCAGCAGCCACAGCACAGCACATGAGGGTGACCAAGGACAGTGCAACAAAATGACATTCTGGAGGGGGCAAAAACGGAGTAGGCCACAGAGTGGACATGACACAGTGTGGAGGTCTCGGCAGCAGCCACAGCACACATGAGGTCAGACAGGGACAATGACACAGTGTGAGGTCACGGCAGCAGCATGAGGTCAGACAGTGGCACAAGACACAGTGTGGAGGTGGTGGCAATACCAGTCCCTGGTAAAGATGGTTGTTGGCAGATGGAAAAAACTGTCAGCAGATGTGCGGCATCAGGCGGGTGGCGCATCAAATAGTGGCTGAGGCAGGTAGTTTGAACCCAACTCATTTCTCACATTTGGGTGAGGCGTCATGGCTTGATGTAGTCTGACCCTAAGGCATTGGTGTGTGGAAATCCGGGGCCGATCCACGCCTGATTCATCTTGACAAAGGTCAGTCTTTCCCACATTCCCGTGGACATGGGGGTTCTCCTTGGGCTAACGATGGCCCCCGCCGCACTGAACACCCGCTCTGATGCCACACTACGGGCCGGGCAGGACAGCTTCTCCACTTGCAAACTCGCAAGTTGCGGCCACACATCCAGTTTGGCTGCCCAGTAGTCCAGCGGATATTCTAACTGGGGTGGCAGAGTGCTGTCCATGTAGGCCACCACATGTTGGTTCAGGGACTGCTCCAGGTCCTGTTGCTGCTGCTGCTGGCGACTACCATCCACACTAGGCGGGTGAAGGAAGCTGCTCATCAGTGACTCGAGACTTATTTTACTGCTGTTTGAGCTGGTACTGCTCCTACCCCCCCATCTTCCCCCAGCAGCCGCGGCAGTATTACATGAGCACTGAGGAACCCCACGGTCAGACCTTTCTGAGTATGGAAGATGCAGCAGATAGGCAGCGGCCAACTGATTACGGAGGATTTCCCTATAGTATTTGAGTTTGTCCTCCCTCTCAATAGCGGGAAAAAGGCTCCCATTTTGGACCGGTATGAGGTCCAATAGGGTGGAAAGC
Organism: Phyllomedusa bahiana; assembly: GCA_025379985.1. Classification (NCBI taxonomy): domain Eukaryota; kingdom Metazoa; phylum Chordata; class Amphibia; order Anura; family Hylidae; genus Phyllomedusa; species Phyllomedusa bahiana. Next base: position 3,930 of record JAODAL010085923.1, read on the forward strand.
CAAAGTCATCCCTCTGCCGGATGCTGACTATTCGGCTGTCACTAGCCAGGCAAATAAGCATGCGCGGGCCATCTCAAAGTGACTCCGAGGGGCTCCCCTGCCTCCATTTCCACTGTATACGCCACGGTGCTTGGGGTCAATCTGCCTCGTCTTCCTAATCTCCATCCACCTCCTCCAGCTGCTCCTGCTCCTCCTCTCTTGTCACCTGGGTAAAAATACACTCATTTCCCCTAGACAATGCTTCTGCTCCAATGTCCTCCTCCTCCTCCTCCATTTCAATTCCCCACCGACTCATGTGGCCCAGGAGATGTAGTCGCCACGTCTCCAGTCCCCTGCCCAGACAGATTTTTCAGCATCTGTTCCAGGACTAAGCAGGGGAAAATGACGTTATTCATCCCGTAGTCCTGGCGACTGACAAATAACGTCGCCTCCTCGAATGGCCACAACCAACGGCAGGTGTCACGCATGAGCTGCCACTGGCTGACATCAAAGTTACACAGGGGAGTACTCCTGTCCGCCTGATCATCAAAAAATCGTTAAGGCCTTTCTCCCGTTCATACAGTCGGTCCAACATGTGCAGGCTGGAATTCCAACGGGTTGAAACATCGCATATCAAGTGTGTTGGAAGGCCGTTCTGCCGCTGCAACTCGAGAGGGTGTTCCTGGCTTTGTACGAATGGATAAAGTGCATGCACAGTTTCCTGGCCATTTTCAAATGTTCTGAAGATCGGTGGAAGACTTCAGGGAAACTTTTCACAACCAATTGAACACATGCGCCATGCAGGGCGCATGGACCATCCCTCCTCGGTGCAGCGCGGACACCATGTTCCTCCCATTGTCCGTCAACCATGGTTCCGATTTGCAGTTGGCGCGGAGAAAGCCACACATCGATTTTTTCTGCATGAAAGCGGAGCAGTTCCTCCCCTGTGTGACTTCGTTTGCCGAGGCAAGCCAGGGGTAGAACTGCGTGATACCGCTGTGCCCTACACATGTGGTATGATGGAGCAGTACTTGTGGAGCGTGAGATGGTGGTGGAGGAGGAGGAGGCGGACATTGGCGCAGGAGCCCGGGCCAGTTTGACAACGTGGAGGAGAAAGTTGGTCTCTCCTGTCCAATTGTTGGTGTGCCTGGGCCGGAATAACATTCCCCCCATTTGGGCCGTAAAGGACATGTACTGGGGCCCTGACCGTTGTTACAGCTCCAAACGTCCGCGCTGCCGTGCCCTTGGAACAAACCGATAAGCTTAAGGACTGGCCCACCTTCTGTTCTACATATTTATGAAGTGATGGTACTCCCTTTTTGGAAAAGAAATTACGGCTTGGAACTCTCCATCTCGGCCGGCACAATCCATTAGTTCTCTTAACGGTTCTGAGTCCACCATTTGGAATGTGAGGGACTGCAGTACCAACAACTTGGGCAGGAGCACGGTCACTGCTGCACTTTAGATGGTTGGGCGCATACTGTTGTCTCTTTGCAATCGCCTCGCTGAACGACTGCTGGCACCATGAGTAGCGAGGAGCAGGAGCATCTGGACCGGGAATGATTTTCAAAGAGAAACACTCCCCTTTTGCAGATGTGGTGGAGCCTTGACTGGCTGCAATGGCATGCTTACCACTGGGCGCTGCTGCTCTGCTGCTGTTTGCTGCGGCGGCAGGATGGACCACCACATCTGAGCCACGTTTCTCCCAGGCCAAACCCGGATGGTGAGCTGCATGTGTTGACGCAGGCCTGGTGCAAACGTTAGCTCCCTGGCCACGCTTCACTTTTCTCTTACAGATTCCACAAAATTCCCAATTCGGCTCCTCCGGTGTCTTAGCAAAGAACTGCCACACCGCCGAGTATCGGGTTTTACTGCCAATGCTCCGCACTGAGTGACTACTGCCGCGCCGCTGCCTGCTGAGCCCCTGTGCCGCTACTTTGTTGGACCTGCGAAGCGGGTTTTTTACCCATGGCCGCTTGGCTCCCACCTCACACTGCTGCTATCCTGCTGACTCACGGCCACAAAGACCCACTTGCTGGCTGCGCTGCTGCCTGACGCGCAAGCGATGCCCTCTTATCCTGACGATGATGAAGCCCTTGCCTCACCCGCTCCCAAGTGCGGTCGGCTACATCATCATCTAAATTTTTGTTTCACTCGTCACTGCTGTCCTCATCACCGTCTTGGTATGCAGAGGCTGACCCCTCACAACATGACCTCCCATGCCACTCTCAACATCTATACTTTGCCCCCCTAACTGCAAGAAGCAGGGGGTAATTGGGCCCCATTTCTTCGCTGCCAATAGCTGCTGACTGCCCTCCTCAAATTGTTCATCCTCGCTATATAGTGGCGCTGAGCCCAGACCACATAGTAGATCTCTGGCTGAGGAAACCGATGGGACAGAGGCGGGTTAGGACAGGGAGGCCGCTGACCAGCTCCCGGGCCATGCCAACTAAGGGTTGTGTCTGACTTCCCAAACCCACTCTTGGCTGGGGTTGTCAGATGTCATCTGGGAGGAAGTGAATGACCTAGTTAACCAATCTAGATCCCTTGGGTTGCTGAACAACACACTGCCGCTAGATGACTGCGTCAGTTGTGGCCTCTCCGAGTGACCCCCCGCTGCGACTTTCCCCTTGCTGTGCTGCGACCTGGCCTGGAATGTTTGTGCCCCCGCCACTCGCAGGTGAAGAGCCTGCCACCTCTCTGTCTGACATACTGTTGTTCTATAATGTACAGACACTGTTTGATGAAGATATCTGTATATGATAAATACACACCCTTTATTTACCCCCAAATGAACCCAGTAACAAGCTTGGTAACCCCTTGGGTAAAAATTGCGCTCCACAAAAGGGCAGGAAAAATTGACTTTTATGTGCCGTTTAAAACTCTGTGTTTTTACTGAATATAAAAGCACAAACAGGCTTAATTAACCTTCGATATGAAATTATGCTACAGAATTTCTTTGTGGCGGTGAAAAACAAAGTTTCTTTTACTGAGTAAAACTGGGAGAACAACGCTTATTTAACCCCTTTGGGAAGTAAATTGCACAAAAACAATTGAGCAGCCGGGAAAATACAAGCTTGTAGCGTGTTACAATTGCGTTTTTCTACGCTACACAACAAGAGAAAAAATTTTAATTAACCTTCGCTTTGAATTATGCTACAAGAAAATTGTATTTTTTGGCGGTGAAAAAGACGGTCTATTTTGTCCCCCACAGCACAAAAACAACGCTTAATTAACCCCGGATTAAAATTGCGCAAAAGATTTGAGCAGCCGGAAACTACTAGCTTTGTAGCGTGTTACAATTGCGTGTTTTCTACCTACACAACAAGAGAAAAAATTGTAATTAAAACCCTTCGCTTGTGAATTATGCTACAGGAAAATTGTATTTTTTTGGCGGTGAAAAAGACGGTTTCTTGGAGTCACAACAGCAGCAGAACAACGCTTAAAATTTAAACCCCTTGGATGTAAATTGCGCAAAAGAATTGAACAGCCGAAACTACTAGCTTGTGCTGTTACAATTGCGTGTTTTTTTACCGTACACAACAAGAGAAAAAATTGTAATTAACCTTCGCTTGTGAATTATGCTACAGAAAATTGTATTTTTGGCGGTGGGAAAAAAACGGTTTCTTGGGTCATAACAAAGCAAACAACGCCTAATTAACCCCTGGATGTAAAATGCGCAAAAGAATTGAGCAGCCGGAAACTACTAGCTTTGTAGCGTGTTACAATTGCTTGTTTTCTACACTACACAACAAGACAAAAAATTTAATTAACCTTCGCTTGTGAATTATGCAACAGCAAAAATATATTTTTTTGGTGTGAAAAAAGAGGGCTATTTTGTCACCACAGCACAAAAACAACGCTTAATTAACCTCTGGATGTAAATTACGCAAAAGAATTGAGCAGCCAAAAATGAAGTGGTATTTGTATTATAAAAACGCTGTTTCTTTAAATGAATACAACAGGAACTGGCTTAGATGCCCCTTATAGATAGCATTACAATGTATATGCAGCTGCAGTGGGCGCACACTGGACTTCAGATCCAATACACCAAAAAATCAGAAATAGAACATTAAGAGAAGCAGTCTCTGAGACAAGCTGAGACACCCCACAAAAATCGCTGTATAAAAAGCAGCTCTTCAGTAACAAGCAGCCGCGGCAGCACCTTCCCTAATCGGTACAGTGAGAGCGGTATGAGCTCCCAGCGTCGCGCCCGGACTTATATATTGCGGTGACATCACAGAATCCCGCCGGTCTCTGATTGGCTTCATCTCTGCACATGTCATGCAGGCTATGCCCTTCTTCCTCCCAGAGTGCTTTGCCCCATGTAGCGCCATGTGCTCGCAGCCATTTTATCAATCAAAAGCACACTTCGTTCACCCGAAGTATCCCAAACTTCGACTTCGTTCAGAACCGAAGTTTTCCTGAAATTCTAAACGAATTCCTCTTCGTTAGAATCGATTCGCCCATCTCTAGTCGTCATCATCATCATCAACATAGGTGACTTGGTCGTCCTGACATTCTGCATCCAGGAGCTGCGGGCTACAAGCAAGAGGCACTGCAAGGCGTTGCCGACCGCCCCGGATTTTTGCCGATTCACCGGCTTCCTTCTCCTCCTCTGATGGCATCAGTAACTGGGCGTCAGAGCAGACAAAATCATCCTCTTTGGCCTCTTGATCTTCGGAAATGCCTTCTGACCCCAACCACATTTTGTCATCAAAGAGCTCTTCAGAAAATGGATTATCCACAGTGGTGGGTACACGAGTTGACATTTGGGCTGCCTTCGCTTCATGTTGGACAGATGCTGATGATGCTGATGACGACATTTGTGGCCGTGACTGGGAGGACGAGGAGGTAAGACTGCTGGATGCAGGTTGCATTAACCACTGTAGAACAGATTGGCGACGCTGTTCGTTACTGAGATTCACAGGGCCCTGACCCAGCGATGACAGGCCTGACGGTCCTGCAACCGACGATCCGCTGGCATGCGTGTTGTCGCCAGCACTGGAAGGAGCACCTTCTCTCGTACCTCTACCTCCATGTCCTACCCCCCCCTCTTTGCTCGCTTACCACCTGCATTTCGCTCCATGTTCAGAAAGATAAAAATTTAAGAAGGTATGGAAGAGTTTTTGAAGTCTCTTATTAAAAGACAGTCTTTCCTACTCCCACCTGCTCATCCTCTCACTGCTCCTTCTGGCTTCTGTGGACATATCCCCCAACCCAGGGCCCCCCCATCACATTCCCACCCTTGTCTCTGCCTCTTTGAACAGTTTAACCACTACAAACTCCGTTAACCCCTTCAACCTGAAACACATCCCTCTGATCCCTGCTCCCCCTACCCCTCTCCTTGGAGCTCCCTGGAATGCACGGTCTGTATGTAATAAACTTTGCTACATACATGACTTGTTCATCTCACGCAACTTACTCTTCCTTGGTCTGACTGAAACCTGGCTGACCCCCTCTAAAACTGTCTCCCCTGCCGCACTCTCTCTTAGCGGCCTCCAACTTACCCACACTCCTCGCCCTGGTAACAAGCATGGCGGAGGTGTCGGCCTCCTCTGTCTGACACCTGTTCCTTTGTCCCCACTCCACCACTGCCTTCCTTCACACTCTCCTCCTTTGAGGTGCACTCTGTCCGCATCTACGCCCCCTCCAACCTCCAAGTGGCTGTTATCTACCGACCCCCAGGCCCTGTCAGCGCCTGTCTCGACCACTTTTCGTCCTGGCTTCTCCACTTTCTTTCCACCGACATTCCCACTATCATCTTGGGAGACTTCAATATCCCAATCGACAACCCCACTCTGCTTCCAACAAACTCCTTTCACTCTGCTCCTCCTTCGACCTCTCCCAGTGGTCTTCAGGAGCCACTCATAAAGATGGACACACACTGGACCTCATCTTCACCCGCCTCTGCCCCCTATCTGACTTCTCAAACTCCCCCCATCCCATATCTGACCACAACCTGCTTACCTTTTCCACCATCTCCACCCCACCTACTCCTCCTGTCTTATATCCAGTACGACCCCGCAGGAACCTACAAAGCCTCAACCCTCTCACTCTCTCTGACTCTCTTGCACCTCTTTCTACCATCTCCTCATTTAATGACCCAGACGCAGCCACCACTTTCTACAACCACACAATCACCACCACCCTTGACTCTTGTCGCTCCTCTCACACACAACAGAACCCGCAAAATCAACAGACAACCCTGGCACACAGACTCCACTAAACAGCTGAGGCGAGCTTCCAGAATTGCAGAACGCCGCTGGAAGAAAACTTGCTCCACCGATGCCTCATACAAACAATCACTGCATACATTTAAATCTGCACTCACCTCAGCCAAACAGTACTACTTCACCAATCTCATATACTCAATTTCTCACAACCCCAGACAATTATTCAAAACCTTCAACTCTCTTTTCCGTCCACCAGCACCTCCTCCCCCATCCCTCCTTTCAGCAGATGACTTTGCCATCACTTCCTTCAAAGATCAAACCACAACAGAGAAAGC
>JAODAL010085924.1:0-10419 GCA_025379985.1 Phyllomedusa bahiana
CCGCCATGATCATCAATGGGCGCTGACCCTATTTAACCTTGCCTCTACCTCTCTTACTCTGCCGGATCAATAGTGCCCTGTGCCTTGCGAGAAAGCGTTCATTAAGTCTGTTCCTGATATTCCGTGTACCGTACCTGTTGCCTCCGTCACTCAGTCACAAACCGATTTATGACGTATGGTAGGTTAGCAGTTGTGCCATACTTCTTCTACAACGTTGTACTTATGACTTGAACAGTGCTTCTTGAGATGTTCTGAGCTTGGGCTATTTTTTTTTTTTTTTTATTAAACCTAATCCTGCAATACACTTTGCAACAACTTTATCCCTAAGCAGTCAGGTGTGTTCCTTGGTTTACATGATGCGTCTCTAACCTCTGAGGACTTCACCAAACAGCTGTAGTTATACTGAGAATAGACTACATACAGATGTACTCTATTTACTAATAAAGTGACTTCTAAAGGCAACTGGTCTTGCTGGATTTTATTAAGTGGTATCACAAAAAAGGGGGTTAAATACATATGTACGCCACAGTTTTTTTTTTTCAGCTTTTAATTTGCAAAAACTTGTAAAAATGCCTAGCATTTTCTTTATATTTCACAAACACTTTCTACTTTGGGCCACATGTATGAAAACGGTTTAGGTTTAAAACTCACTTTTTTGCCCATAGAACAACACAAAGGGCCACATGTATGAAAACAGTTTAGGTCTAAAACTCACTTTTTTGCCCATAGTAACCTATCACATAAAATATCAATAAAATACATTTTGTGGCTGTAACATTTAAAATGAGGAACAGTTAAAAGGGTAGGAAGACCTTTGTAACCCACTATAATATGTACAACAGCTGCTTTGTATCATTCAAGAGAACCTCTAATACCAAAATGGGAGAGGAGATCGAAGAAATTACATTCTCTGCACACACATGGAGAACTTCAAAGATTTTATGCATTGTTTCACTTCTAGACACAGTTGGCCTCATGGAAATAGGAATTTGTCAGAAAAGTTAGAGATTAAGAGAAATAAAATTTAGAGACAAAATCATCAAATGCTAATACAAAAAAAAAATCTCCAAAAGTATGGTAAATCAGTATTTATTTCAATTTTGAAAATGACCTGGTGAGATTATTGAAAATTACTTGGTGGGACTAGGGAAAGTGTGAAGACAGTGACCATGATAGATTTTTTTTGTGGTGGTGATAGTAGTGAGGAGGTGGGGGTAGAGGTTGAGTATGATGAGGGAAAAAAGGTGAATTCAGGTTGCTTTAAGTTGATTGTGACAACAAGAAATCTCATTACCCTCTCATCTGTTGGCGGGATAGTTTACAATCCCAATGGGTTGTCTTTAGTCACTTCTACTCAGTTTCTGCTGCTCCATGTTACTTCAGCAAGGTAATGGTTAGCTCTCCTAAGTTCTAATCCTTTTATCTCTGACTGCATCTCATGATCTGCTATAAGTCCAACAACTTCAATTATACTCTGCCTAAAGGTCAGCATCTGGTGTCTAAACCTTTGTCTATGCCTACTTAATTCATGTGTTCACTTGTGTCTTCACTTTAATCCTGTGACTAGATCTGCATATCCTGTGTCCTTTGTCCATACTTGCTGATTCTGTGTTTACATCTGGGGCAACATATATGTATGGGGCTGCAGCAGTTTTCTGGTGTCTTTTCAGGCCAAAAATTAGCGCAGCCCTGTGCGCTCGATGTATGAGCAGGCACACTCCAAAAGTAAGTGCAGTATAAAGCGCCTGCAGCACTTTGTAACACGTCTGAGATCAGGGGCATTCTGGAGGCATGTCCCACTACAACCGTAGTATTCTATACATTTATGATTTTAATATGGCAAAACCAGGTGCATTATTTATAGAACAGGTAGATTAATATAAAAGTGGTTTAACTGAGCCTAAATTGTTGCTTTGTAGCTAGAAAGCGCCTAATCTATGACCTGCAGTACAACAGGTTCATATATTCGGGCGCATTCTATGCTACTAATGCGTGCAATAAAATTGGCGCCTGGGTGCCAAAAACCATACATGTCGCCCCTGCTGTCTATGCCTGCTGATCTTATGTCATTGATTGCTTATCCCATGTCCTTGCTTGTGTACATAATTTCAGATCCTGCGTTTAAACCAGCTGACATTGACTCCTGCTCTGGTCTTTATGCATGCTGATCCTGCATCCTTGATTGCGTCCATACTTGCAGACCCTGTGTATAAACTTATGTTTCCTCACTTGTGCCCTCGGACTTTTCTCCTTTTGTTGTGTTCACTTGCTAACTAGTACTGGGTTCAGGGGTCCCAGTTCCAGCCCAAAGAATCCACACCATAAATTTGTTGACATTTCACAATGAACTTTCTTTTTCTCGTGTATTGAGTTTATCAGCTCAATAAGCGTATTTGAACATAAACTTTCAAAAATTGGTTTGAAGTTCAATCTTTTCTTATCCCCATGAGAAACATATTGTGCACATTGATACTGTGCAGCCTATCTTGAGACAGAAGCGCTGGTCGATAGCTGAAGCCAACTTTCCAAACCACCCAGTTATGGGCAAGAGTACTCCAGTGGTATTCCACCATTGGTCCTGCTCTGGGTTCACCTTCATCCATCTGGATTGCGGGAAGCAAGTCATTGTGGACAGTTCCTCTTTCCCTTTAGCTTCACTGAGGTTTCTGTTGTCATTGGAGATTGGAGGGGGTCATTGTAAAGAAGCTTGCAGCTGCTTCTTACATGTATTTAAGGACCATCCAGTCAGTTGGCTCAAGGTAGTGGCTGCTTAGGTCACTTAGCTCTGGACTGGAATCAAAGACCTGTTTATGAAATCGTTTTGGGAGGCCCTTAAAAGGGCGGGCCTGTACATATCCGTCATGCGGCTGTTTTTTGGGAAATTTGTGAACCCTACGGGAACGGGGACCCGTCCAAACAAGGGGTGTAAAACCCAGGATCTCTTTGGGGCGAAAATTTGGGCAAAGGGAAAGGGTACTTCAGCCATGACTTTCCTGTTTCCCATGGGAAACATTATTTTAATTTTTAAAGTTACAAAAAAATCGTTTTTTAACTTTTCCCCTGCTCTGAAGTATTGGGGGACATGAATTTTTTATACCTAATGCACTTGTTTTCTCCACGACCCCCCCTTTGTGTTTTTTTTTATCATTTTTGTTTTCTATTTTTTTTTGGTAGCCCAAAATCACAAACAGTTGGAAGGACCTGTGGGAGCCAGAGCTAATTATTGATGCACCACAGGACACTCTCATCTAAATAAGCTTCCTATTTTTCCCATTTTTCACCCTTCTGAGCTGGAAATTAAAGGGGTTTTTGGGACATCTTTAGTGATGGGGCCCTTCGGGGACAGGGGCCCTGTACATTCCCCACAAACCCTTTAAACCCAAAGTTTTTTTCACAGCCTTTTTGCGGGGCTTGGTCTGCCCCCTTTTTTGGTTTTCCCTTGTTTCCAGGGTGGGGGAAATCAATACTTGGTGCCCTGATTTTTATTGTTTACAACTTTTGTGGGGCAAAAACCCGGGGGTTTTCCCATCAGGTCTCGATAATTTTAAAATTAAAATTTTAAAAATTTTGTTTCACATTTGATGTTAGGAATGCCCGGACTTCCCATTTGGGGCCATAATCAAAAGCTTTTTCCCAAAAATGAAAAAGATGAAATCTGTGTAAATGTTTGCAGCTAACTCTATAAATTTACATGATTTCTTAATTCCCTCAACTCCATCTCCTGTGCAGACAGGTGAGGTGGGAGAGGTACAGCTTTCATTACCTCATGTTGTGTGATCAACAGTGTGGTACCTAGCATCCTTTTGGTAGATGTATTAACAAAAAACAAAAAAAAAACCGGGTTAAATTTGAACAACACGGGTTTTAAAGTTTTGGGTTTGGGGCAATCCCCTCTTTTCTTTTTTGTTTACATTGATGAACAAATAGTCTTTCATATAGACAATTCCTGTTATTTCTTGTGCCATTGGGGTGAAAAAAATCATTTTTCTTCTTTTTTCTATCCTTTTCAATCTTTGCTTCCCCCCTTTTTGGGAAAAGGATTCAGAGGAAATAGGGTGGAAAGGTTCAAGGTTTTACATTAGGTTAGTGTGACATTTGGGAAGGAAATTGGGAAAGGGGCAGAATGGAGGTGAAGCTGATGGCTCCAGGAGATTTGTATTGACTGTACTAGTGAAAGAATGCCATGAATGTTGTGCGGCGTGTGTATTGTAATAGGGTAGTCTAGTACAATCTCTGAACTTTTTTGTACCTTTTACTTTACGCCGGACAACCCATATCCCCAAAAAGGGGGGCTCTTTTTTAGATATTTGCATCTACCCTGGCGGGCATAATACACAAAGGGTTTTGGCTAGTGCCATGTCCCCCTTTGTAAGGATTGAGGGTTGGCATGGTAACTATATCATTTCAGAAAAGGGAGAAATGGCTTGTCAGGTGTCCCCAGGGGGCCAGGCACAGAAAAATAGTGTTTTAAAAAGGCCCAAAAAAAACTGTAAAAGCCTCTTCTGTTAGGGGCAAATGGTTTTGCAAGCAAACACTCATACACAGGCGGGGAGGGAGCAAGAGTCGATGTATCCGGGGGCCCGGGAGAAGGGATATCAGACCCAGAAATATTGAGACTGGGCCCAAAAATTTTTAAAGGAGGGGCCAGATCAATTATTGCCCTGTACACTCTCGGGTTTGGGGGGTGGGTCCAAAACTTTTGGCAGCATTTGGGGAAAAGGGCTCCCAGTGTAATTCTTTTTCTTTGGCACATAGTCCCATGTATTTTCCCTTCCCCTTTAAAAGGGGGAATCCCCAACAGGTAATCCAGTCCTGGGTGGGGACGGGAACCTAAAAAAAAAACTTTTTAAACGGGGTCAACTACTGAGAAGTGAGTTGCCTTACTGGGTACTTCAGCAAGTAATGTGTATGGGATTGGTACAACTGGTGTAAGAATTTCTGTAATTGCATTTACAGCCCATAAGTCATGCATCATTCAATATGTGACAGTGGGCCATGCACGTCTCCAACAAGTCTGGGCTTTGGTTGACAAATACTTGGCAAATCTATCCACTGGCCCCATTGTGAGGTGGTGGTTTCTTATTGGGAATTAAATATCTCTCATATTCTCTTCATTGTCATTTTTAACACCATAACCTAAAAGGGCCCACCAAAGGCAAAGTCCACCCGAAACCACCCCTGCCATTTTTCTGCCAGTATCATGCAACCAACCTCATTTTTCCACTTATCATCATCCAGACAATCCACTTTTATTAAATTTCCGTTTCCAACTTTTTAACGTCTCCTTTCCCTTTTTCCCCTCCCCCTCTACAAGGTTTTTTGGGGCAGTTTTTTTCTTTGAAAAACGATTTAAACCCCAGACTAAATTCCTGATACATACTGCCCTTATTTAAGGTCATCTCACAAGGCACTTCAACACCTTAATAGTTTGAGTCATTAAACCCTATGGTGTCAGCACACCTAGCTAGTTCTTCCTCACCCTGAACAGGGAGGGGGGACCCTAAAGTTTCCTATGAAGAGCGGGCTCTGTAAAAAAAAAGGCATGAGAAAAAGACCTTTTTAAAAACTTTATCAACTTTAAGAAAACTCTGGGCCCAAAAAGAAACAGGCGTCTGAAGAGCGGGTTGTGGCAAAAAGGGGCACCCGGGCGGGGTGGGTATTGATCTCTGATTTTAGTGGCTACAGTGGTTCTTTATCCTGAGGTTACTGCAAAATCAGATAACTGCAACTGTCCTCTTCAATAGGAGAAAATTGGATTCCTTTAGTGTCCAAAGAGGGGTCTACGCCACTGCATTCAAGTGGGGCTGTAAATTTTGGGGAAAACGGGTGGTTTATTTTTTTCCCCAAAGAAAAGGGAAACCACAAAAGTCCTCACCTTAAAAGGGTTTGGTTTTGGCAGAAAGGCCATTGCTAAGTCAAACTGAAATTAGCCTTAGCTGTGGTGCAGCCCTTCTGTATGTTAACTGGACCTCAGGACAGGGGCTTCAGCTTTTTAAAATCCCATAAATTTGGCGGGTTGCTTGAACCCTGCTCTTTCTTGAACATTGCTTCTTAGATTGTCTCTTTTTCATGGGTTTCCTGGGTGTGACTGATGACCTGAACACAGACTTCGCCATTGACTGTGCCACTTGGATTGTCACATCTGATTGATCTTTAGCTTCTGACAATGGCTTTAGCTAACTACTCATGGAGGAATCTCATCTGGTGATTTGTGACCCTAATGGCATTTGAGAGACATATCAGAAAGTTTTCCCCTTCCCTTTTCAAAACCCACGATGATTTGGGGCCCGTTGGGGCATCATTGGGGTTTGTGGGCCCTAATTTAAAGGGTTTAAAAAGGGACACTAAACTTTTTCACCCAAAAAAAAAGATAACAATGAATGGGTAGTGTCTGCCACTCAAAACATATCTCCAAACCTCCAAGGAAGCATGGGTTTTACTTTTGGTAAACCCCAAAAAAGGGGAAATTTTTTGGGGGTTTTTTTTGTATATTCTTGGGCTTGTAAGGGGAAAGGGTCTTAAATAGTGTTTAGGGGATTTTTATCGACAAAGTTTTAAAAACGGGGAAGGTTTTTTTTGGGGGGATCGAAATTTTCCCGCATGCGATAATTAAAGGTTTTAAAAACTGTTGGGACATTTTATTAAATCCCCCCTTTTTCGGGGCTTCCCGTAATTTTGGCGGCCAGGGAAATCAGATTACAGAATAGGCAGGGTTAATATTGTGTGCGACCCTATACTGGGATGTGTAAAGGTTTGGGGATTGGGTTGGGAAAAAACACATGACCCCCTCGGGTTTTTCATAAACCCGCGTTTCCCCCTTTCCCGCCCCATGTCTCTCAGCTCTCAAAAGGGATAGGAAACCCCGCGTTCTGCCTGTGGCCAAACAGGGTCAGGGGAAAAAAGTCTATTTCTGGGACAGAGAAAACCCCTTCTTTAACCCTATTTAGCTTTTGTTTATTCCCTTTCCAAAATTTTTCTTTTTAAATTTTGGGAAATTTAACATTTTATGTAGTTTCTAGAGAATTTTTTTAAAAAAAGAAAACTACCAATTTTAAATTCACGGCGGTGGAGCGGGGGGGGGGGGGGGGGGGGGGCGAAAAACAACAAACTCTAAAATATAAAGAACACTGGATAAAGTTTTACCAAGACTTATTTTAACAAGTATTTGGGAAAATCTTATCATTAACAGTTTGCTATTGAAATATTTCCGGAAATTTTTTGGGCCCGCCCCGAAATTATATTGGGTAAACATCATTTCTAGTAACTTTTTTGGGCTCCCCTTTTTTAGCGCAAAAATCCACTTTTTTTTAAATATACATTTCAGGTTTGGGGGTTCAAATTTTAACCCCCTTACACCTGTGAAATGTTGATATATCCCCCTTTTCACTTTTAAAATTTCAAAACCCGGGGAATCTTTTAGTCAAGGGGACAGGTTTTTTTGTTTTTCCAAAAAAACCGGGGGGTTTTCCTAAAGAAAACAACACAGTTCATGTTTTTTGACTTTTTGGGGCACCCAGCACTGTTCATTTTTACGCAGCCTCTACTTTAAAACTTAAAACAGCAATTCTATATTCCCACAGGTTTAAAAAAAAGGTGGGGAAAAAATACCGGTTTTTTTATATCAAAACTTTTCCCGTTACGGTTTTTTTACTTTTTCGCACCCAAAAACGTTTTATTGACGGGAGCATCTACGTAAAACTTTAAAACACAATTCTATTTTTTCACCACAGTGAATTGAAAGGTGGGAAAAAAAAACCGTTTATTAAAATCAAAACATAACAGTTACTTTTTTTTTTTGACTTTTGCGCCCCCACGATTCCAGTTTTCCAAAAAAAAGTTCAATTTACGGGGGAAATCTACCCTTTTTATCCCCCTTTTAAAACTTTGGGGGGGCCCAAATTTTCTAAAATTCAACCCCCAGGGGAATTTAAAGGGGGCAAAAAATAAACCCTTTTATTTTTTTATCAAAACATAACAGTTACGTGTTTTTTGAAATTTTGGCCCACCCCACACTGTTTATTGAAAGGGAGCATCTACGAAATCTTTTAAAAAAGCAAATTTTATATTTACCCCCAGGTTTAATTGAAAGGCAAAAAAACCGTTATTTTTAAAACCAAAACATAACAGATACGTGTTTTTTTTGGGCTTTTGGGGCCCCCCCAGATTTTTTTGGATAACACCCTTGCAGTTAAATTTTAAAACCAGCCCAATTTTTTTTTTTATTAGAGGTATTTGAGAATAGGGTGTTATTTGCCTTTTTTTAAAAAAAGACTTTCCAAAAAAATTCCATAAACCCTTTTCAAATTTTTATATTTCGAAACAAGGAGGGGAAATGCCCGGGGGGTTAAACAGCAAAGAGGGGGGAAACACATGGAGGGGAAAGGTACGAGAGAAGGTGCTCCTTCCAGTGCTGGCGACAACCCCCTCCAGCGGGTCCGGAGTTGGGGGACCCTCAGGGCCGTCCTCGCTGGGTCGGGGGGCCCGTTTAATCTAAAATAAAAAACATCGTCCGCCAATCTTTCCTTCAGTGGTTAATGCAACCTGCATCTAGGGATCTTACCTCCTCGTGGGTCGGGGAAAAACGGCCACAAAAAGTCGTCATCAATCATCAGGGATCTGTCCCAACATGAAGCAAGGGGGGGGCCCAAAATTTTAACTCGTTAAACCCCCCACTGTGGGGTAAAAAAATTTTCTGAAAACCTCTTTGATGACAAAAAAAAAAAAGGGGTTGGGGCAAAGGCATTTAAAAGAACAAGACCCAAAAAGGTGAATTTTTTTCTGGGGTCTGGGCGCCCATTTCTGATGCCATCAGAGGAGGTGAAGGAAGCCGGTCCCAAACGGGAAAAAACCCGGGCGGGCGGGGAACGCCTTGCAGTGCCCCCAAACCCGCAGCTTCGAATTTTTGAAAGGGGCCCGGACAACCAATTTACCTGTGTTTTATGATGAGAAGATGATGGGCGACATTTTTCGGATCCATCCCTGGTCTTTTTCCCAGAATTTGCTTCGAGTGCTTCATCAGTGGACGAGGGGGAAACGATTGGGAGTTGGGCAATACGGGTTCCCCCCCCCCCAAAAAAAAGGGAGAGGGCGGCGGGAGAAGTCCCCTGAAAATGAATTTCCCCCCCAGCCACCCGGGCCAAAGCAAACCCCGCTCCTCGCTTATTTCCCCTCAAAAAGGTTTCCCGGAAACCCCTCAAGCCTGGGCCTTCTTTGGCAAGCCTCTGATTCACCCCCGCGATGTCAAATGCCGCCTTTGGGCCCTAAACGCATAATTTGGGGCCAAAACCCTTAAGTAATAAACCCCCAAACCAACAGGGCCCTAGTCAAAAAGGCAGCAAATGCTGGGGTTGAAAGGGTTTGGGAAAACATTTGGCCCAAAAAAAGGCCAGCCCGACCCCGGGGCCCCCAACCACTGCCAAAACCCCCCGGCCCTCCGCCCCCCCCTCCCCCCACCACCAAGGTTCCCCTCACTGCCCATGTCCCCTCAGAGTCATGATCGGGGTCGGGGCCTCCGTTTCAGCCTCCCCCCCGCCCGAGAAACCCCCCGGCACCACCAGAAGACCCATCCTACCCCTTCTCCTTCCGCCAGTTTGACGAACTGCACGCCGTACAGCCCAGTCAAAGCAGCCAGCCTTCTGTCCCTTTCCCGGGTTTGGGGGCAGAAGAAAAAACCTTAACCCAAACCCCTCCCAAAGCCCAAAAACCTGAATGTCGGCATTGCCCGCTTTTGGCCCCTTTGGGAAAAGTTTTCCTTTTTTCCCCCCTGGTGGAAAAGATGGGTTTCCCCCACGGGCAAGGGCCCCCTTTCCCCCCAAGGTCCTCTGGTGGCATCACCCTGCCCAGAAAACACCCGGCCGGGGTTGAAAAAATCTGCCCCTTTGGGGACCGTCCACACACAGGTCAGGAGGGGTGTGGACGGCTCTAAGCAAAAAGACCGAGCGCTGGCTTGGGGGACAAGAACCTTTTGGGCCCGGGGAAGGGGGGTGTGCTATAACGGGCGAAATCTGCGGCCCGGGCCCTTAAGATCGGTAGGCTGGAGCACATCCCTTGCCTGGCACAAAGTCATGAACCTTGTCATCCAGAAATTTCTAAAGACTAACCCGGGTCTTTGGGCTGCCTGCTGAAGAAAGGGTCGAGGTCCCGAGTTCCACTTCCGCCGTTTTGGGACCCCCGCTTCGCCCCCCGGGGTGGGGTTTGCAGCGTCAGGCCTTTGGGCCCCCCCCTTTAACCGTCTCATTTTTGACCCCTGGCAACAAACCCGGAATTCCACCCTCCACAAAGCTCCAGCGATTGTGGCAGCAGCGGGAATGCCCCCCTTACGGGAGTAACAAAATTTTACCCAAGGCCTGACAACAGCGGGGAAAGGACCGGGGTTTTTGAACCCCCCAGATTTGGGGGAGGTGAAAGAGCCTGCACCCT
>JAODAL010085925.1:0-10418 GCA_025379985.1 Phyllomedusa bahiana
AAAAAAAAATTTCCCCCCAGAATATTGCTGGAGGGCTGGAAGTGAAAGGAGCAAATCCCAGGGAGATTCGGAGTGGCAGCTGTGTGGACAGATAAGTATCAATTTCTATTTATTTTTTTCTCATTCTGACCCAATTTCAAATTAATATTCTTAAAGAGACAACTCCTGCAAGTAGTCAAAAATATAAAAAAAACAGTTTTTATGTGACAACACTCCCATTGCCATAAATCAATTTTCTGTGGCTTGTCAAGAAACTGTCTAAGGGCTTTTTTTCAGGATAAATTGAGGGTTTTTTTGGTATTATAACAGAGTGCATAAGTATTTTTTAGGCTGGATGAGCAAAAAAATACAATTTCGGCACTGTTTTTTACTTATTTATTTTTGCAGTGTTTACTGTATGGACTAAATAACACAATACATTTTATAAACTGGAACATTATGGACAGGGCAATTCCTTTTATGAGTAATATTTTTATTTCTTGACTGCATAGCAAGGGTGTTGAAGGTTAGACAGATGTTAGACTTTCGTCAATCACCTACATGCCACGGCCAATACTGGCCATGGCATCTAGAGGGTTAAAACAGCCAGGATTAAAGGTAACTCTGTTGCCGGCCATTCTGCCTGCAGTATGCATGTGCAGGACTCTTATGTCCCTTAAACCTGCTTCTGTGGGAGTCATTTTCTGGTTATGCAGGGAATTGTTTGTAATGAAGCAGTTATCAGTATGTGATCTAGCCAAAGGACATCCACTTATTTGCTTTTTTGTGACTGTTTCAGTATTTCTGTATCTCTTTTGCAACCTGCTGATTACACTCTGTGACACTCTAAGCTCAGTGGCCACATCCGTCTGAGAGCATCCTGCTTGAAGCTAAAGTACTGTTGATCAATTGGGAAGTGTTGTTTTGGTCTCATGATGTCAACATGTTAACAGCATGATGAGGAGGACTGATTAAATCCCAATTCAAATTGATCCCCTAAACTCATTGGGCGATTCATGGATCAAACCCCTGTTGTGAATTTTGCCATTAAGCCCCTTGTTAGAAATCAGCAAGTTATACAAAAAGCACGGAAACATTGAATAGTTGGACATGTGCATTCTAAAGTTAAGAGATGGTCTCATTTAGTTTATTACAATACAAAAATTCAAGTAATGTTATGTTCATTCTGACATTTCAACCAAAAGCTAAATATCCCAATTTTTTGTCGTTTGTTTTTCGGCAGAGGAACCCACTGGTTATAGCCAAACAAACTAATGAGGTTACCTGCAACAAGGGGTTTTCCTGTCAAGTTGATGATTTAGAGAAAGAAGGGAAAAAAAACATTAAATCATTTCTAGCATCAAATCGTTAAATTGATTAAAATTAAGTTCTAATGCTTTCTGTCTGCTGTTTTTCAGTTTCTTCAACACATTTTTCCCCTTGAGACAGATGCATTTCCCTTAAAAAGCAAGAAAGTCAAGGACTTTCTCCTCCCCCAATAATACAGAGGAAGCGTTTGGCAATGTTCATATACTAATGTTCTACGTACTGCAAATTATAACTTGTCTTTTAGAAACCCAAATTAACCAATCAGTATGAAAAATAGCATGTGATTAAAAAGTTCTATTGGAAGTAATTTACTGGATTAAACTTCAGATTTCATTCCGAAAGGGAAAGGTGGTATTTTTCTCGACTTTTTGGCCCCCGGCAGCAAAATAATAATATAATTCGAGGGGGCTTTTAATTGGATAAGGAGTGGAACAAAGAAAGATTCCACAATGATTTAATAATTGACAGGGGGTCCCGTGCTTCAAACGCCCAGACGAAATCCGGGGGGGGTTGATCCCCTTACCAAACCGACGAAGGGTCCTGGGTGCCCGAATCATTTGGGGGCCCTATAAACCCCCACAGAAATGGTAATTTTACAGATTTTTGTCTGCGACTTTCTGTTTTTCGGAATTTAGTGAAAGCTTTTGGGGGTTGTCGCCCCCCTTAGGAACCTGTGTAAGCTTTTCGGGATGCCCTAGCGTTGCTCTGGACATTATGCGACTATGCGAAACCCTTTAAACGCTCCCAAATTAATCCCCGTTTGTTGCTCTGAAAAGGGTTAGTGTCTGGATAGGTATTTTCTTTCGGTAAAATTTTTCTGTAGGTCAGGAGGGGGCCCCGAGGAAAAAAAAAAAAAAAAAGGGTTTTTAAAAGTAAGCGACCGGGGTAGCGGACCGAAGCCTGTCTAAGTTAAAAAACAAAATTTATACAAAAATAGTTTAGACAGATGACTAATTTCCCTAAAGAAAACTGGCCAATTGCCAACCCTGCTAAGTTATAGACAACGACTGAAGAAAAGGGTTAAAAGGTACCAAAACCCTTTTTTGACAGAAGATCTTGGTTTCTGTACCCCCGGGGAAGATCGAGAGATCCAGAAGGAGGTTTTCGGCTCTGCTGAAAAGCATTTTCCCACTTTGAGCAGCATACCGTGATCTCCCATCTACCCCCCGAATGAGATCAAAAATTGTTTCGCTCTAAGGGAAATGTGTTTAGGGTTGGCTATAGTCTCTACTTTGGTATTGCGCTCTCTGTGTAAAACCCGCCCTTGCAACAATGTTTAGATGGTGATTCGCTGATGTTTAAAACGTAACATAGAAGTCTCATAAGTAAAAAATTTTTTTGCAAAGTCTAATATTTGTTCTTTTATCCTTTTGATACCTATTTTGGGGGTTTGGGACATCCCTCAGGATAACGGGTCAAATACAGACGTTTTGTGACAGCGGGATAAATATATTTGCACTTGGTTTCTGATAAGGTTATAGACAGATGAGTTTTGAGATTAGCCTTTATACAGATGGTAAGACAATAGATTTGGATTAGCCTTTTTTAACAGATGGTATAATCAGATAAAATTTTTGAAATTATTTGCTGATGAGCAAAGACATTGATTAGTGTTAGGTTGTTGGGCTTAACCTCACATACACTTGTTAAATTTGTTTCTGTTTTAGTTAGGTAAAAAAAAACGCTTTTAGGGTTAATTTTATATTCAAGCACATCATTGTTATCTTTACATGAAATTCGGCAGGGTTATCCCTTTTGCTTCGATTAACCTTGGGACATTTTCTTCCCTCGCTGTATGGCGTACGAAAAATTTATAGCGTCGTAAAAAGTGCATTCGATATTTATCGAAGAGAAAAAAGTAAAATAATATAAGACTTGGGAAAAAGAATTACGCTTGATTACGAGCATAAATCACAAAGAAACTAGCATGGGGGGAGACAGACTAAAAGAAAATAACGATTTTTTAGAAAAGCATAGTTTACATTAAAAACTAAATGAAAAAAAATAAGAGGTTTTGAGGAATGCATATGTTAAAGAGGAGCTGCCCCATTTCAAGATGGCAACTTTAAATTTTGGGTTGGACTGACGTCATAAAATTCCATTAAACACTGAAAGTTCGTGATTGTGGGGGAAAAGTCAACATGATCCCCCTTGTATTCCTCAACTCCTGCCCCCCCCCGGGGTATTTTCCCCTAAAGCCCCCGTGCCAAAAACCCTCCCCTTATTTTTATAGCCTTTTTTAGAAGTCCAAACTTCTCTGAAACGGAAAGGAAAAAACCAAACCCCCCCTTTCTTTCCGTGGCCATTTTTGTAGCCAAAGAAATCCAAAACCCCGGAATTTCCCCGGGTGAAGTTGAACAGGGCCACGAACCCTAACATTCCGATCCCCTTCCCTCCCCTGTAATTAACTTGTTAAACTTTTTAAAACATGGATATCAACTGTCTGTGAAACTTTTTCCCACACCGCAACACAAAACACCACCACCAGCCACGCCCACCTACCCTTTTTGCTATTCTAAGCCCCCTCCTCCCTGTAGCCGCTATTTTGACTTTAAATGCAAATGGAGAGGAAGACGGGAGGAGACAAGTTGCCATTACCCAGGATCCCGGGCCCCACATCTGCAATCCAAATTAAAGGATTTCCCGATTTTTCCATTTGCCCCCCCACAGATGCGCTTAGGGAGGCCAACTAAGAACCCCACATTCCCTCCACCCCAAAAACCGACTCATTCATTATTTCCCCCCTACCTTGGCACACACCACCATCCCCTTTCCCACCAGGTTTCCCTTTTCTCCCCGGTTTAATTTTTTCCATAGTGAGACAAAAATCCCAGGATAAAAAATATAAGGTTTTACACCCGAACAAGTAAATTAATTTACTCCCCCAAATGCCAGCCCTGAGAAAAACCCATGGCTTTTTACCGTGGCATCACCCAGATACAAAGAATATTCTGCCTCTTCGAAAGATCTTACCATTTGCCCATCAAGGGCTGGGGTTACTTTTACCTATCACAAATCAGCCCTACAAGAAGACCTTTTGAGGACACAGTGCTTCTCTCTGGGAAGATTTCTGCCGTCGTTTCATTCTTGGGAAAGGGAACCTTTGGCAAATCCTCTGTAATTTTCAATTTACTCAGGTCCAAATGAATCCGTGGAGAATTTTTATCACCGTTTCTCCTTTTTCCAGGACCGGGTTTTTACATAACACTAAAGCCACAAAATCCTCTTTTAAAACGCGTTGTTAGGGGTTTTTTACTTAAAACCACTTGGGACTTTGAAACAAAATCGAGCAAAATATGCAGAGTTATGGGGAATCAACTTCTCTCCATTGCAAAGGGCCAGCGATTCATCCCAACGTTAAAGAAAGTTTCTACAGGGGTTTTTCCCTACTTCAAGACTCCCACAGGGGTCTATAGTCAGCCCCAAAACCATACTCTAAATCAAACAATGCAAGTTTTTCCCGGTTATCAACCCACGATTCAAACGAGGGTAAAGGTTCGCGACCTTTCCAAACACCACCCGGCGGACAAGGCCGAACTCAGAAAACTTGTTTTTTTTGCAACCCATCCGGGGCATTCATTTGGCAGTCCGGCTAAGCCATGACGCAAAAGGGTTTTTGTACCAATGGACAGCAAAATACCGCAATACCCTCAAGCATATAAACAATTTCAACCCATACAAGTTTTTGAAAATCAACCCCAGATTTAACCAAAAAAACACAACGCAACCTCAGTCCGCAATAATAATCCAGTCAAGGGCCTCAATTTTTCCCAAACTTAACCCTATCATGCAAACAAGCATATCCTCAAGAGCTCTTATCAACCCAATACACCTCCCATCGTCCCATCCATAGGATTCCGGGAAACCTATGTTACCGTTTTCCAATCTTCGAGAACACCACTGTTATCATTCTGAACCAGTTTTGACCGTCCCAAACTTCAAATTAATGTCACCAAATTTTCCTTTCCCTTTTGATACAGGGTGCGCAGATCGGGGTTTTGAAAATTTTGACTTTTCCCCCGGAGTCTACTTTCTCCTGATTTCTTTTTTGCTTAACTGGATGGACGACCAAAAAACAACTTTTTAACCTACCCTTGGAATCATGGACTCCTGTCTAAACTATTTTCCTCCTATTACCCAACTAATCTGCTTTAACTATCTTCTGAACGATAATGCTACTATCATATATAATTCTTCTGATGTGGTTGGCTCAATCCCATTTTTACTGAGTCTACAACTGTTCCCGCCTTCACATGTTTTTTCCACATCAAGCAAAACCCCTGAACTTTTTGACAGAAGTACCTCCTGAAATTTGGGCTAAAGGTCCCGATGATGTTTGGGATCCTCCAGTCTCACCATACATGTCTTCTTGAAAGAGGGGGCTATCCCCCCTCGTTTTCCCCAATATCTCTTTAAGCATAATCAAAATAATCTTGGGGCACAAAACAGAACATTCCCCCGGGTAATGGGGGCTCATCACTGCATTTCTCCTGCAAATAACCCCGTTTTCCCCGTTCACAAGAAAATTTTTTCCCCGGGAACCCCAAAAATACCGTTTGGTTTAAACTCAGGGGCATCATTGCTGTCCGGATTTTGAAACCCTGTGGCCCCAAAACCATGTTTCCCACCCAAATACCTTTTTCACTGCAAACTTCCAGTCCCAGGTTTCTCAATTCTTTTCAGTGTCCCCTACCAAGGACTGTCAAAACCCTTTTGCTTTCACTTATCGTGGGCGCTCACCTGGACGAGGGTGCTTCAAAGGGGGCCCGAACCCCCCAACCGTTGACTCAAGCCCCGGACTGTATGATATTCTCTTGTGTGCACCCGATTTTCCAACTTTTCAATCAAGCTCTTTGGTCTTCTTCAAAATTTTGGGATCAAAACAACTGCAAAGTCTCACGTCCAACTCCAATGATTTCTAAGAAAGTTGTACCTCGGGCATTTTATATACAGGGGGCCCAAAACCTTCCCATGATGGGAAAAAAGTGTGATGCTCATTTTTCACCAACAATCTAAAAAATTCAAAGGATTTCTAGCCTGTCCTTACTGTTGGGCAAAGGGAACCCCCAATGCCCCCAGTTTTATGCAAGTTTTATACTATTTTTTCAAAGGGCATTATTTACACCAATAAAATCTCACTTGAGGCACAAGAGTGTTTTTAAACCCTGGGAAAAAAAATTATCCCAAAGCTCCCGGGCCCGGGGAAGTCGGACTACTCACGCCCTTTTAAAACCCCTTCCTTTTTGAAGACTTTGGGCCCAAACTTCTAATCCCTTTACACAAAAAATGGGAGCGTATGAGACCTCTTGGGTAATATTTTTGCAATTTGTCTGTTGCAAAAGACTGTCCTACTTGCCTCAGAACGATTATTCGGGACGTTCTTCTTGAAAAAACTCAAAAACATATTTTAGGCGATCCGGTCAATGTTTTGGCTCCTCTGATTTTCAAGGGATCCCAAACGTGCAAAAATCTCATCTCAGTAAACGCGCCATCTCCGTATACAATCCCATTATGACTGAAAAAGTCACTTTGAAGAGATGTACTACTTCAACCCGCCCTTGCTTCCCCCAAGAGGGGAAGATGAAATCGTCTACCACAGATGAAGACCAGACTGCCGCGGATGAACCCCTTTTATGGGGTGTCTTGAACAAAAGGGGGCTGAAACCACCCATCGTCCTCTGTCTCTACATCCAAGTTTGGGGACCCGACTATGTCTTTTAACAGATGGATCCAGATATGCGGACGATCAAGGGTGATTCCATACAGGATTTTTTGGGTTACCTTTCAAGAAACCGTGAAGGCTGCATCTTTACCTTCGAGAATGCCAGCCCAAGAAGGGGAACTCTGGGGGTAAAAAGAAGTTTTAAGCTCGCCAAAAAGGGAATCCATGAACTATCACCGACTCAGCCTACAGGTTTTGAGCGCCCATAACTTTTGCTGAAATGGGGCCCCCGCAGGTTTCCCGACAGCTAGTGGAAAGCCATCAAAAGAATAAGAAGCCATTCGATCGATGCATCCTCCAAATTCCAGCTCAAGTGGGCCCTTTTGAAGACTAAAGCCCATGTAAAATAGAGCAGTGGGAAATAGAAGGGACCCACAGAGCAACTTTGGGTGCAAAGGCCAAGCTCTCTTCCCCGAGATTGAGAGGAAAAGGAGTTGGGGTGTAATGTGCTGACCGGGAGAGATGTTTTCCCCTTTTTGTGGGTCTGTCGGTTTAAAGAAGCAACATCAAATGCTTTTTTTACTTGTTTTATGAGTAATTCATGATTACATAAAAACCCAAAAAGAATTGGTGATATTTTTAAAATTTTTGCATAAAAAGTGAAAAGGGAAGGCACGCTAATTTGGTTACAAAGTAAAGCAGAAAATGGGTTACAAATACTCACTACATCTTATATGGGTTTAAAGCTTCATCAGCATCTTTAAGATCATCTATTGGGATCAATGGCAAACACAACCATGAAATGAGAGATAATCCGAGACAACACCGGGAGGGGGCCCCCCTATAAAGGTCCAAGCCCACCAGGGATCTTTTACTTCATCTATCCATTCAACTGGGGGGGGGGCCAGCGAAGATAAGAGATCCACCTGGGGGATCCCCAAAGTGGGATTGAGGGGCCCTCTTTAGCCCCCAGGGACAGCTATTCTAACTTGCGCAAACTTTCCCAGCTTTATCTTCTTAAAACAAATGCCCGCAAACCAATGTATGCAAGCTGACAGATCAGTACTTTTCCCGTATAAGGCCTCCCCCTTCGAATGGCCAGTTTTTTTAAGGGTTAAAACCGGCACTGGAAAAAAACCCTGACAATCCGGCGCCCGAACATGAACACATTGGGTTTCAGATTTTCCCCCAAAAAAAACGCGGGGGTAGTAATTGTTTAACCCGCACAAATATGTGGGTACTTTTAAACGCCCCCCAACAACAGGCCTGAAAAAACCCCCTGTGTCAATAACTGTTTCTCACAACATTTCCAAGTGCTAGGAAAATTACAGCTTAAACCTGGCTTTTATCTCTATAATTTTTAAAGTGATACTGTCCATAGGGTTCGGATGGTCAATAAATCTATTAGCACTACAAAGAAGAAAGAAAGAGAATTGAGAAGAAAAAAAAGGGGGAAGTGAGAAGAAAGAAAAAAGGGAATGTGAAAGAAAGAAAGGACAATGTAGAAGAAGGAAAGAAAAGGTGAAAGAAGAAAGAAGGAAAGAAAAAGGTGAGAAGAAGAAAAAAAAGGAAAGAAAAGAGAGGAACAAGAAGAGAAGAACCAAGGCAAAATCATTTAAGAAGAGATACAGAGATACCCAAAATGGGTTTTAGAGGAAAGACAAAAGTTTTTTTTTCCAAGGGGTTATACCGCTGTAGTCAAGGAATCATGATACTACCCACGAGGAACTAACCAATGATTTTAATCAAAAATATTACCTAACACCCAGAATCTTCATTTCCCCCCGGCAAATACATGTGAAGTTGTGAAATATGCAATACTTTAACCCAGGAGGGGTGATGCCAAAAACCAAGGAAAATTTTGCAAAAAACCCATACCTCTCCAGCGGGGTCCAGACTGAACACGCCAAATAAAGCCATGCATGAGGGTTAAATTGCAGCAATGGCTCAGGGGGGATAACCCAACACCCCCATATAAAAACCCCTAGAGGGCAGACACCAGCTCGGTATAACCTACAACACCATTTAAAAAACCCAAAGAGGGGAGACACCAGTCGGTATAACCCACAACACTGCCCTATAAGACCCCAAAAGAGGTCAGTACCGCTCAGGTCACTCACATTTCAGAGAAACAGCAATGTCAAATATAGAAGTAAAATAAACCCCCCCAAAAAGGGGTCCCAAGACGTCTTGACTGAGGAGTCGTTCTTTCTCCTGAGTCTCTTATTCCCCCTTTTCTTCTGAACTGTTTCCCTACCCCATGATACTTGCCGTCCGGCCACATCACCCTCAGAAATTACACACAAATATCTTAGAATCCTAAATCTTCCAGCATCTCTTTTCAATTCCCACCTCTGTCAACCCAAAAACTTAAGGCCTTGTATCCAAAAGGGGTTGGGAAGGTGGGGAAGAATGCCCCCCGGGAGATAATAATACAACCTGGGCGTCCCCTCACAATTTATTAAACCCTGGAGCAAAGGCCCTGGTAGGTAGGGGGGAAAAAACCCCCCTGTAGGTAGGGCCCCCCTTTTAAAGGGGGAAAATTTTGGGCCCCCTTTTTGGTAACAAAAACCCCTTTAGGTAGTATACAGGCATTTGGCTTCCCATGAAGTTTTTCAGGCGTTAAGGCCCCCTTTTGGTAGTTTGCAGCCAGGGCCCCCCTTTTCTACTGTTTTAGGTAGTCGGGCCCCCCTTTGTATTTAGGTACCAGGGCCCCCTTTGTAGCAGGGCCCCCCTGAGGATCAAGGATCCCTTTTGGGAGCCGGGCCCCCCCCTTTTAGCCGGGGCCCCCTTTTTTAAAACGGGCCCCCCTTAGGAGCCCCGGCCCCCTTTGAGTCAGGGCCCCCTTTGTAGCCGGGCCCCCCCGGAGGTAGCCAGGCCTCCCTGTAGGTGTCAAGGCATCCCTTTAGGAGGGCCCCCCCCCGGGAGGGGGCCCCCCTTTTTTATAGTCAGGGCCCCCCTGTAGGGAGCCGGGCCCCCCTTTTTATCGGGCCCCCTTTTAGCCAGGGCCTCCCTGTAGGAGCAGGGCCTCCCCTTTGGTAGCCAGGGCCCCCCCGTGGGACCCGGGGCCCCCCTTTTTGCCAGGGCCCCCCTTGAACCCGGGCCCCCCCCCCTTTTATCAGGCCCCCCTTGTAGTAAGGGGCCCCCCCTTGTACCCCGGGGCCCCCCTGTAGTCGGGCCCCCCCTTTGTAGTCAGGGCCCCTTGTACCAGGGACCCCCTTTAGCAGACCCCCCCGCAATGTAGCCCGGGACCCCTTGTAGCCGGGACCCCCTTTTATCGGGGCCCGTTATGTAGCACATTGAAAATTGAATGTATTTGATTGTCCAAAACCGCCGCTCATTTTGAAGCCCCTCCCCCTTCCTGAGCATGGGAATTTTAAAACTGGGGGCTGCAGAGTCTCACCCCAGCCCTTTTCCTGGGTTAATTTTTGAATTGTTTAATAACAGG
>JAODAL010085926.1:0-10418 GCA_025379985.1 Phyllomedusa bahiana
CGTCCATGTTTGCTGCCTTCATCTGTGTTCCTGTGACCTATGTTTCTGCTCTTACCTGCCATTTTGCCATTCTGCTACCTGTGCATGACTCTGACTTCCTGTCTACGGCTACACCAGCCTGTGACCTGTCACCTCTGCCTGTGCCCACTGTCTTACATCCAGCAATTTGGCTGCCATAGTGAGTAGCCACATCAGGGATAGTGACCTGGGGGGTTCTGCACAGCTAGGTCCATCCAGCCTTACTGCAGACTCTGGGGAAACCGGGAGCCCCTTAGACTCCATTCCCTAGTATGGTCTGCATCTATATCACCATCATCGCTTGCGGTGGCCCAGAGGATCCACATATACCGGTGTCCACCGTGTCAGTCTACTGAAATGAATATTTTTTCCACTGTAATCCCTGAATTTCTTATGATGCCAATGTGCCCCATGGACTTCTTGATTATATCACTGTGCCCCAGATGTTAATCGACATCTTCTTGCCCATCCTGGCAATTACAGAAAGCTGGCATAATAGGTAAAGAGGTGAATGGCTGTGCAAGAAGTCAAGGGCTCCTTTCTACCTACCAGCGCTTGTTTACTTCAACATCTCTGCTCCACCGTTCACACCAACATTCTCAGACTAAGCTTACAAAGGGCTCCTACAATTACTAGCCCTAAATGTCACACTAAGAATTTATGGTGTATAAATGGTTATAATAGAACAAAATGAAATAAATTTCAGCTAAATCATTTTTTGGAGTGCTGTCTTTTTGCTTACCACCCTAGGCTAAAAGTATAAAGGAAAAAGATAGGTGGCAAAGGGTCATAGCTTTGAGGGACTCCTCAAAGGAGGTAGTAGTTCAGTGACACTCTTCAGGCCAAGATTGTAATACCAAAAGATTACAGAGTTCATAACACGGACAGTCCCATGAGGATGGGAATAGTGTTAAATACCAAAGGGGCACAGAATAATGGTGAAGGTGGAGGGCAGGTCTAGGAGGAGGAGCACAGAGTAATGTAGAAGGCAGAGGACAGGTCTATGAGGAGAAGAACAGAGTAATGGAGAAGGCAGAGGACAGGTCTAGGAGGAGGAGCACAGAGTAATGGAGAAGGTAGAGGACAGGTCTAGGAGGAGGAGCACAGAGTAATGGAGAAGGCAGAGGACAGGTCTAGGAGGAGGAGCACTGGGCAATGGAGACACAGTGGACAGTTGTAGGAGGAGAAGCACAGAGTAATTGAGAAGGCAGAGGACAGGTCTAGGAGGAGGAGCACAGAGTAAGGAAGAAGGCAGAGGACAGGTCTAGAAATAGGAAGAGCACAGAGTAATGGAGAAAGCAGAGGACAGGTCTAGGAGGAGGAGTACAGAGTAATGGAGAAGGCAGAGGACAGGTCTAGGGGATGGAGCACACAGTAATGGAGAAGGCCGAGGACAGGTTTAGGAGGAAGAGTGCAGAGTCACGGAGAAGGTGGAGGACAGGTCTAGGAGGAGGAGCACAGAGTAATGGAGAAGGCAGAGGACAGGTCTAGGAGGAGGAGCACAGAGTAATGGAGAAGGCAGAGGACAGATCTAGGAGGAGGAGCACAGAGTAATGGAGAAGGCAGAGGACAGGTCTAGGAGGAGGAGCACAGAGTAATGGAGAAGGCAGAGGACAGGTCTAGGAGGAGGAGCACAGAGTAATGGAGAAGGAAGAGGAGAGGTCTAGTAGGAGGAGAACAAAGTAATAGATAAGGAAGAGGAAACATCTAGGCGGGGGAGTACAGAGCACTTGAGAAGACAGAGGACAGATCTCTCTAGCGATCAGGGCATAAAAGGACTGAGTCTATGCAGACCCCATTTTCTAAATGGATTGAAAGCACGATTTAGTGTCAGAAAGCAATTTCTAGACTGTGCACCTTCCAAGCCCTTGACTTGAGGCACAGATAATCCTCTCAGGGTTACTGTGTTGTTAAGCACAAGAACTCTCTAAAACCTGGTATAACTGTTGATTCAAGTGTCCACCTCCTGTGAGAACCATCAAGCATTCGCCACCTATTTATAGGTTACTTATAACCATCAAGCTTAAAGTGCCTCCAGTAATTGTGAGTTCTGCATTCAAAGGACTATGTCTGTGTAAGGTTATATCCAGCAGTTAGACCGCCGGGGTCGGGAGCTGGAGAGGGATGACCTCCAGAAAGGAAAAAGACAGGGAGTCGGGGAAGGAGCAGTAAGTCAGAGCGTAGCTGTGACAGAGTGAAGAGAGTGGAGTGGGACTAGACAAATCCCTGGATAGTAAAGCATCCATGTTTATCATTTCATTTTCCATCATTGTCACCTAACTGGAGTCTACACATGGGAAGCCAACTGGAGAATGCAGAGATGTGAATACAGAGTGTGGATGGACAGGGAGACTCCTGTCCTACAGGCTATCCACCTCAGTAAATGTCAGACATCCGAAAACCACAGCATCCGGCTCCCGATGGACACCAGTTACCATTGATAAGAGAGCATTGTTTTTCCAAGTTCCTGTTTCCACACAGTTAGATGAAGCCATTGATTACGTCGAGTTGCAGCCGATCTTGACTACTTCTCGGTATTGCATCTGTGCATTTATTGCTCAGTCATGTCTTAGGCCACTCACCATACCCACATCAGCCCATAGAGATCCCCTTCAAACCAGGAGTTAACATCACCTTGTCTGTTTGACACCTCTTACATATTTTTATATTTTATATTATTTTTTTGCCTTAAGGGGTTACACATCCTCAGAGATGTCCAGGTAAGAAAATGCTAGAATCCCACTACGATTTCCTATATTTGTTATGTAATAGTTTATTTTGCCTGTTAGGGTTATTATGCCTATTAGTGTTGCACCAACAGGCAAGCCAGTAGTTGCTGTGGTCACCACAATGTACTAGTATGGTGCTTTGACCTGCTTGCCATGATATACTGTTGCATAGATAGGTAGGACAACCTGGAAAATCTCTTTGTAGACAGATGTATTCTTCCTTATTTTTCCTCTTTCCTCTAGTGATGTGTGGCACCAGATGGACACCTTTAAAAAACATGATCTTGGAGCCTTTTGGGGATTGTTTTGCTATATGTTTTATATTAGCCCTAGTGGTTGTTTTTAGAGATGGGCAATTGATTCAACAAGTGAATTCGTTTAAAATTTCAGGAAAACTTCGGTTCGAACGAAGTCGAACTTTGGGGTATTTCGCGGAAAACAAGTGTGCTTTTGATTGATAAAAGGGCGCGGGCACAGGGCGTTACAGGGGCAAAGCACTCGGGGGAAGAAGGGCATAGCCGCATGACTGTGCAGAGATGAAGCCAATCAAGACCGGGGGGATTCTGTGACGTCACCGCACTAAAATCCGGGCGCGACCGGGGCTCATCCCCTCTCACGTACTGAGTGGGGAAAGGGTGCTGCCGCTGCTGTTTTATGAAAGCTGATCAAAGAACTCTTTTTCGCGTTTTTTTGGGGGTTCACGCTTGTCTCAGAGACTGCTTCTCTTAACGTTTCAAAATTCTTTTTTTTGTGGGGTATTTGGGTCTGAAATCCAGTGTGCGTCCCTGCACTGCATATATTTTTAATCTATCTGCTCACAGCACATTGAATACCAAGGGGTTTTCTACGCCGTTTCCCGTTGTATTCATTTAAAGAAACACGTTTTTTTAAATACAAATACCACTTCATTTTTGGGTCTCAATTCTTTTGCGCAATTTACATCCCGGGTTAAAAAAGGTTTTTCTGCTGTTGGGGTGACTAAAAAAACCCTTTATTTTACAGCCAAAAAAAAACCTTTTTCCCCGTAAAATTCACAAGCGAAGGTTAAAATTACAAGTTTCCCCTTTTTTGTTACGTAAAAAACCCCGCCCCTTGTAACACGCACAAAGCTCGTTTTTGGGTGCTAATCTTTTTTCGCAATTTTCATCCAGGGGTTAATTTAAACGTTGTTCTGCTGTGGTGGGACTAAAATAAACTGTCTTTTACAATCCAAAAAATACATTTTTTTCCCGTACAAATTCACAAGCGAAGTTAATTACAAATTTTTCTCTTGTTGTTAGCGTAAAATACACACCATTTAACACGCTACAAACTGGTAGTTTTTGGGGGTGCTTAATTATTTTGCGAATTTTACATCCTGGGTTTATTTATGCGTTTTTCTGCTGCTGTGGTGACTAAAATAAACCGTCTTTTTCACGGGCAAAAAAAATTTTCGTAGCTAATTTCCCAAAACGAACTTAATTAAAAGTTTTTCTCTTGTTGTGTAGCGTAGAAAACAAATTGTAACACGCTACAAAGCGGTAGTTTTTGATTGCTCAATTTCTTTTGCACAATTTACATCCAGGGGTTAACTAAGTATTTTTTCTGCATTGTACCAAAAAAAGAAATTTTTGTTTTTCACCGCCACAGAAGAAATTCTGTTGCAAAATTTCAACCCGAAGGTTAATTAACCCCTGTTTGTGCTTTTTATAATCAAAAAAACACAGAGTTTTTTTTCACGGCACATGTTTTTTCCCGGGGAGGACAAGGTGCAAAGGGGGGTTTAACCCTCCAGGGGGGGCACAGCTCAGGGACACTGGGGCTTCAAATAGCTCAGAGGGTGGTACTCAGCCAATAAGGAGCCCGGGGGCCGCACCAACCTGCTGGGGGGTGCCCGGGGCGGCCATTTAAACTGCTCAGTTTGGTTCATCTTGCCTTTGAAATTTTACCCTTTTGTTTTCCCTGTTTCCCTTTTTGCTTGTTTCTCGTTTACCCTAACTCGGCTTGTTTACTGACCTCGTTCTCGTCCTCTATTCTGATGCGTTACCCCTGGTTTTCACCCTTTTTTGGTTTTCTATTCCTTGGTTTTCCGATTTGTGGTTTGGCGTACCTGTACCGTTATCGACCCGACTGTGACTTCGCTTCCCTTTACGGCCCTGCACTAGTAGAGTAAGGACTGTCTCCAGTTGGGGGCTGCCATTTAGGCACACTCAAGTAGGCAGGGCATTGGGGTTGGGGGGCAGTCAGGGCCCCTGCACCCCACACGTGCAGTTTTTCAAATGGCACATGTGTCAATTTTTCCGCCCCCTTTGTGGGGCGCAATTTTTAAACCAAGGTTACCCAAGCTTCTTTGGGGGTTTTTTTATTGGAGTCAAAAACAGGTGTGTATTACATAACAGATATCTTTATCAAACAGTGTCGTCATTTTAGAACAAAAAGTGTGTCAGACAGGAGGGGACGCTCTTTTCCTCGAGTGGCAGGGCACAAAAAATTTCTTTACAGGGCCCCGGTCGCAGCAAGCAAGGGACTCGCAGCAGGGGTCCCCTCAGTTGGCCACAACTGCCGCGTCATCTAGCGCCGATGTTGTTCCCAAACCCCAAAGGTTTTTTGATTGGTTGACTAGTCATCCATTCCTCCCAAGACATCTACAACCCCACCAAGATCGGGGAACGCAGACACAACCCTTATTGGGCAGGGCCCGGGGAGCTCGCGCCCCACCTTCCCCCAAAACTCGCCTCTGTCCCACCCGGGGTTCCCCAGCCAGAGATCTACTATTGCTGGGCTCAGCGCAACTACAACGAGGATAAAAATTTTGGGGAGGGCTCAGCAGCTACTTGGCACAAAAAAAGGGGGGGCCAATACCCCTGCTTTTTAAGTGGGCGGCAAAGTATAGATTTGGAGGGGCAGGGGGGTCATTTGTGAGGGCCCACCTCTGCATACCAAGACCATGATGAGACAGCATGACGATAAAAACACAAAAAATGAGATGTATCCGACCGCACTGGGGACCCGGGGTGAGGCAAGGGCTTCATCACGCAGGAAAAGGGCGTCACTTCGCGTCACACGGCGCAGCAGCAAGGGGGTTTTGTGTGGCTGTGAGTCAGCGATACGCATTGGGAGGTCGGGACCAAGGGCCACGGGGTAAAAAACCCGCTTCGCAGGTCCAAAAATAGGACGGGGGCTCAGCGAGCAGCGGCGGCAGTAGCACAGTGCGAGCTTGGGGGTAAAATCAGCTACTGGGCGGGTGGCAGTTCTTTGCTAAGACACCGGAGGGCTGAATTTGGGGTATATTTAGAATCTAGGTAGAAAGTGAAGCTGGCCTGGAGCTTATGTTGGCTCCGCGCCCGCGTCAACACATGCAGCGTTACCATCCGGTGGCCTGGGAGAAAGGTGGCTCAGATGTGGTGGTCCATCCTGCCGCCACAGCAACAGCAGCAGCAGCGCCCAGTGGCACGCATGCCATTGCAGCCAGTCAAGGCTCCACCACCTCTGCAGAAGGGAGCTGTTTCTCTTTGACATCATCTCCCGGTCCAGATGCTCATGCTCCTCGCTACTCATGGCGCCAGCAGTCGTTCAGCGAGGCGATTGCAAAGAGACAACAGTATGCGTCCAACCATCCTAAGGTGCAGAAGCTGACCGTGCTCCTGTCCAAGTTGTTGGCGCTGCAGTCCCTCCCCTTTCCACATGGGGACTCTGCACCATTTCAGAGAACTAATGGCTTGTGCCGAGCCGAGATTGGAGAGTTCCAAGCCGTAATTTCTTTTCCAAAAATGCAGTACCAGCACTTCATAAATATGTAGAACAGAAGGTGGGCCAGTCCTTGAGCTTATCGGTTTGTTCCAAGGTGCACGGCAGCGTGGACGTCTGGAGCTGTAACTACAGTCAGGGCCAGTACATGTCCTTTACGGCCCACTGGGTGAATGTGCTTCCTGCCCAGGCACACCAACAACTTGGACAGGAGACGCCGCTTTCTCCTCCACGTTGTCAAACTGCTGCACCTGCGCCAATGTCCGCCTCCTCCTCCTCCACCACCACCACCATCTCAGCCTCCACAAGTACCGCTCCATCATACCACATGTGTAGGGAACAGAGGTGTCACGCAGTTCTACACTTGGCTTGCCTCGGCAAATGAAGTCACACAGGGGAGGAACTGCTCCGCGTCATGCAGCAAGAAATCGATGTGTGGCTTTCTCCGCGCCAACTGCAAATCGGAACCATGGTGACGGACAATGGGAGTAACATGGTGTCCGCGCTGCACCGAGGAGGATGGTCCATGCGCTCTGCATGGCGCATGTGTTTAATCTGGTTGTGAAAAGGTTCCTGAAGTCTTCCACCGATCTTCAGAAGATTCTGAAAATGGCCAGGAAACTGTGCATGCACTTCATCCATTCCTACAAAGCCAGGAACACACTCCTTGAGTTGCAGCGCAGAGCGGCCTCCCCCAACACACTCTGATATGCGATGTTTCCACCCGTTGGAATTCCAGCCAGCACATGTTGGACCGACTGTATGAACAGAGAAAGGCCATTAATGATTTTTTGATGATCCAGGCAGACAGGAGTACTCCCCTGTGTAACTTTTATGTCAGCCAGTGGCAGCTCATGCGTAACAACTGCCGTTTGTTGAGGCCATTCGAGGAGGCCACGTTATTTGTCAGTCGCCAGGACTACGGGATGAATAACGTCATTCCAATACTTCATGTCCTGGAACAGATGCTGAAAAATCTGTCTGAGCAGAGGACTGGAGACATGGCGACTACATCTCACGGCCACATGAGTCCGGTGGGGACTGAAATGGAGGAGGAGGAGAAGGAGGAGGACATTGGAGCAGAAGCATTGTCTGGTGAAATGAGTGGATTTTCTACCCAGGTGACAAGAGAGGAGGAGCAGCTGGAGGAGGTAGATGGAGATGAGGAAGACGAGGCAGATGATCCGCAAGCACCGTGGCAGTATACAGTGGAGATGGAGGCAGGGAGTCCCTCGGAGTCACTTGTGCAGATGGCCCGCACTCTCTGTCATTGTGCCACTCTGTGGCCTACTACTGCTTTGTTACCTCCAGATTGTCATTGTGCCACTGTCTGACCTCATGCTGCTGCTGTGGCTGCTGCCATGACCTACACACTGTGTCATTGTGCCACTCTGTGGCCTACTCCTGTTTTTGCCACCTCCAGAAATGTCATTGTGGGCCCCTGTCTGACCTAATGCTGCTGCCGCCGTCACCCTCCACTCTCTGTCATTGTGCCACTCCCGTGGCATACTCCAGTTTTTACCACCTCCAGAATGTCATTGTGCCACTGTCTGACCTCATGCTGCTGCCACGGTCACCTCCACTCTCTGTCATTGTGCCACTCTGTGGCCTCCCCCAGTTTTTGCCACCTCCAGAATGTCATTGTGCCACTGTTTGACCTCATGTTGCTGCGCCATCACCTCCACACTCTGTCATTGTGCCACTCTGTGGCCTACTACTGTTTTGCCAACACCAGAATGTGCTTGTGCCACTTTCTGACCTAATGCTGCTGCTGCCGTACCTACACACTGTGTCATTGGGGCCCACTGTCTGACCTCATGCTGCTGCTGTGGCTGCTGCCATACCTAACACACTCTGTCATTGTGCCACTGTCTGACCTCATGCTGCTGCTGTGGCTGCTTTCCGTGACCTACACACTGTGTCATTGTCCCACTCTGTGGGCCCATTCCTTTTTTTTTCCACCCTCCAAATGTCATTGTGCCACTGTCTGACCTCATGCTGCTGCGTGGCTGCTGCCGTGACCTAACCCCACTCGTCATTGTGCCCCTGTCTGACCTCATACTGCTGCTGTGGCTGCTGCCGTGACCTACACACTGTGTCATTGTCCCACTCTGTGGCCTACTCCTGTTTTTGACACCTCCAGAATGTCATTGTGCCACTGTCTGACCTCATGCTGCTGCCGCCGTCACCTGCACTCTCTGTCATTGTGCCACTCTGTGGCCTACTCCTGTTTTTGCCACCTCCAGAATGTCATTGTGCCACTTTTTGACCTCATGCTGCTGCCACGGTAACCTCCACTCCTGTCATTGTGCCACTCTGTGGCCTAATCCAGTTTTTGCCACCTCCAGAATGTCATTGTGCCACTGTCTGACCTCATGCTGCTGCCCCCGTCACCTCCACTCTCTATCAAATTGTGTCCACTCCCGTGGCCCATACTGTTTTGCCACCTCCAAATGTCATTGTGTGCCACTGTCTGACCTCATGCTGCTGCTGTGGCTGCTTCATTGACCTACACACTGTCATTGTGCCACTGTCCCGACCTCATGCGCTGCTGTGGCTGCTGCCCCTGACCTACACACTGTGTCCCTTTCCCACTCTGTGGACTACTCCTTTTTTTGCCACCTCTAGAATTTCATTGTGCCACTGTCTGACCTCTTGCTGCTGCTGCCGTGACCTACATACTGTGTCATTGTGCCTCTCTGACCTCATGCTGCTGCTGTGGCTGCCGCCGTGACCTCCACACTGTGTCATTGTGCCACTGTCTGACCTCATGCTGCTGCTGCCATGACCTACACACTGTGTCATTGTGCCACTCTGTGACCTACTCCTATTTTTGCCACCTCCAGAATGTCATTGTGCCACTGTCTGACCTCATGCTGCTGCTGCCATGACCTACACACTGTGTCATTGTGCCTCTCTGACCTCATGCTGCTGCTGTGGCTGCTGCCGTAACCTACACACTGTGTCATTGTGCCACTCTGTGGCCTACTCCTGTTTTTTCCACCTCCAGAATGTCATTGTACCACTGTCTGACCTCATGCTGCTGTGGCTGCCGCTGTCCCCCTCCCCACTCTGTCCCCTGATGTTGCCACCTGAGCTCTCAGCTTGTTTTTTCCAGCTTTCTCTGCATGACTTTATCAGGCTACATTCCTCTTCATTTTTTTTGGGCATTTTGCCCTCTTAATGCCCAGGGAATTTTTATAGTGAAGCGATTCTAAGAGCGGCGGCAGTCATGTGCGTGTCATACTAAAACACAACATTGTATGAAGACCAAACCAAGCTCCCTCTGCATATTTAAAACATGGCACAATGTTCTACAGCCTCTGCAGGGTCTGTCAGCCTGGGAAAAACGTTTTTTAAAAGCGATCGTCCCAAGAATCGGAAAAAGTTTTTTTTTGTCGAGAAATTTGCGAAGTGAACGAAACGAATTTCGGGAAATTCGCCCATCTCAAATACAGGATGTAACTCAATAATCAGATAATAATGTAGACAGTATGCACCATAGAAAGTGATTGCAGCCTGAGGATAATCAGGATGTAACTCGATCAGTACAGGATAAAATAAGTACACATGACTGCACCCCAGAATGTGAAAGCACTCTGGAGGAAAAATACAGGATTAACTGGATCAGTACAGGATAAGTAATGTATGTAAAAGACTGCACCACAGAATAGTGAGGCAAACCTGTAATAAACAGGGTTAATCAGGACAGTACAGGATAAGAAATGTATGTCAATGACTGCAGCACAGAAAATGGGGTGCAGCTCTGAGATAATACGGGTGTAACTCCGGATCAGTACAGGATAAGTAATGTATGAAATAGGACGCACCGCAGAATAGTGAGCGCAGCTCTGCAATAAACAAAGGGTGTAACTCGGGTCAGTACAGGATAAGTAATGATGTCACAGAACTGCACCAGCAGAATAGTGATGCAAACGGGGATAA
>JAODAL010085927.1:0-10418 GCA_025379985.1 Phyllomedusa bahiana
CCTGGAAATACCTTTTTGGGGCCCCCCTAAATCCCCAAAGGCCCCCATAACGCCTGTGGCCCCATAACCTCCCCCGGGGCCCCATATACTGCCCGGGCCCTATAACCTGCCTGGGCCCTATATTTTTTGCCCTGGGGCCCCAATACCCTGGGGGCCCCATATATGCTTCAGCCCCCCTTTTAAACCCAAACTGAGGGGACTGCATACCATAATTAAGGAGTTGCTGAAATGTAGGACCAAGATATTTTTCCAAATCCTCGGGGACAGTCTTGGCCGGAGCAAACACCCTAAAGGGTGGAACCGATGGAGAAAAAAGGAAAGGAACGACGCTGACAAAAAGCGTCCAGTGAGTCACTAAATGTAACTGCAGTGAAATCCCTTAATGCGCAGAGCCTACATACAACAATATCTACCACACTGGTCACTGTAGGCGGTGGTAATGTAATCAAGCCTGTGTAAAGCTGAACACTTTTGGGGGGTTGCATTGGGCCCAGGGTCTGGCAGGTTTAATTTTTGAGCCTTAATTGTAATAGTTTTTGGATCTTGGTTTTGTGGAGGGGTTTTTAGTAATAACACTTTCTGGGAATTTCTCCAAGTTAGGGGGATGTTTTGGTCCCTTTTAGGGGGATTGTCATATGAAGGGGAGAAGTTCTGAAAAAGTAAATTTGTCATTTGTGTTTTTACTGTACAGTGACTGCCAGGAGATGGGCGGGGTCTTTTGGGAGTGCAAAAATTAAATGACAGGGAAAAAAATTTTTCCCCTTTTAAAAAACATCCCAGTTTCAATGGGGCCAAAAAAATCGTTGAACCCCTCCCTACCCAAAAAACACAAAGGGCCCCAGCCCCGATTTTTAGGACCCTAGCAACGCCCCTGGGCTAATGCGTGGCCCAGGACAGGGGGAATCTAGTCCAACAAATAAAAAGGTGGTTAAAGACCCTCTTTCCGCACTTTTAATCGGGGGGCATCAGGTTTTTGGCTCAGCTGTAATCCAGGACAGGGATAGTCCCATGTCCAGTGAAAAAAAAGGTGGTTTAAAGACTCCTTTTTTCCGGCACTTTTTAAACTGGGGGTCATGCAGTTTGGGGCTCAAGTGGGGGCCCAGGACGGGGATAGTCTATGTCCAGTGAAACTAAAATGGTTTTTCAAAGACTCCTTTTCCCAGCACTTTTTAATCTGTGGGTCAGACAGGTTTAATGGTCATACTGTGGTACAGGACAGATATAGTTACTGTCCAGTGCAACTAAAATGGTGGTTGAAAGACTCCTTTTTCCGGCACTTTTTAATCTGTGGGTCAGATAGGTTTAATGGTCATACTGTGGTACAGAACAGGCATAGTCAATGTCCAGTTCAACTAAAATGGTGGTTGAAAGACTGCTTTTTCCAGCACTTTTTAAATCTGGGGGTCATGCAGGTTTTAGGGTCATGCTGTCCAGTCAATGTCCAGTTCAACTAAAATGGTGGTTCAAAGACTCCTTTTTCTGGCACTTTTTAATCTGTGGGTCAGATAGGTTTAATGGTCATACTGTGTCGTCTTGATAATTGCCGATATCGACTATCGACCCGATGACGATAGTCAACGTAATTGCTCATCACTATTAGTGATCCTACGGTTTTATTTCATTTAGCCACAAAGCCAACTCGAAATCACCAAATAGGATAAAGACAGGGAATATGTACCACCTTTATCACTGCAAAATATATATTCCTGTTAAAATGTAACTTTTTTTAGATACTATTAAAATACTAGCAAATATGTTTAACATAAACACCTGGTGGTTTAATAAATATAAGCCAAATCATTGCGGCTATTCATGCCTTCTGGTGTTCGTGTTCCTAGTTCATATATCCATGCTGCCTCCCGTATTCTTAGGAGATGTTGGGGAATATTATAGAGCCCGAAGAGCTTGTACACGTGAGACAGATTACAATAAGGAATTAGAGATCATTGACAAAAGATTGAGAAAACAAAAAACATCTAGATATAGCTAAAAAGAAGATGCAAAACAAAACACAAAGGGACTTACTTAAAACAACAAAAGGAAAAGCAAGGAAAAAATAGGTAAAACAGTTTGTACTGTGAAGTATCCCTGTTAAATATGTGATGCAGCCCCAATAATGTATAAATAAATATGCCGTGCATAGCCTACCTTTCTGTAGGCAGTCGGCGTGTTCAAATCCCGATCCCGGGGCGCAATGCTGCTGAATCCGCATCTCGGCGTCCCGACTGCGGAAGTGCACATGTGCGGATATGACACGCCGGAAGTGTGTACCAGTCAGTGTGCTGCGCGCTTCAACAGATTATGCTGACAAGTGGTTCCTATTACTACAATGATACATCCGAAATGCTCACTATGCAATGTACTATTGTTAGCATGTAAACATGCATTATCTATCATTAACATAAATCTGCTTTATGGCACTACCACAGAAAGCACTATAGTCTCCATCTTTCCATCACTACTGCCAACGTATAGGTAGCGAATGATACATATCCTATACTTTATTTGACTAAGATCTGAGTATTATTCATACTTTCTATTTATGTAATGAAGGAACTTATGCAACACTATTTTGGCACTGTATGATATTAAATGACATGCATTGAATCGGAAGCGGTCATCTCTGCTTCAAACAAAACCGCGGGATAATGTAGCTGAAAAGGAAGCACGGATTGTGGCGACCTTTGATGATAGAAACCAAGAAGTCACTCAAATTCTTCAGAAATATTGGGGCATACTTGGTTTAGATCAGGATCTTAGAGGATATTTGCCCTCTCGTCCACTTGTAACATACCGAAAAGGGAGGTCAATTAAAGACAGAGTGGTCCATAGCCACTATACACAAGTAGTAAAACAGGGAAACACCTGGCTAGAAAGAAGACCAATCGGCATGTATAGATGTGGACGGAACTGTGTAGCATGCCCATTTATTCAACAAGGCAAAATGTTTAAAAGTGCCTCTAATCAAAAACAATATTATATCCGTGACTTTGTTAATTAATTGTTGCAACCCCAATTTAATATCATACAGTGCCAAAATAACGCAGATCGTCTCCCATACATCCTGGATACCAACACACAGCATGTTCCTGTAAATAGGCATCATTGTATATACCTCACAGGACTTAGCTAAGTATCAATATTGGTTCATTTAACACCATGTTTGTTATGGAGTTTATCATGTGAGTGCTTTAGCGAGTTCATGAGTTTAGCAAGTTCATAAAGCAATAGTGCAGGAACACTATTATAAATGCGTCATGGGACTCTGCTAAGTATCTATAATATATCTATTTAATGCCATGTTTATTATAGACTCTACTATCTGAGCAAATTACAAGTGATAACTTTGCAGCAATTTTTATTTTCCCCTGATGAACCCTTAATCTTTGAGGGTGAAACGCGTCGGGAGTGCTGTAAACGAAATCTAGTATCTGCTGTGAGCATGCAAGAGGCAGATACAATATTGGCTATATATATATATATATATATTAGTTATTTGTGTATGCACAAGAGACCCAGTCGGTTGTATATAGCGGAGCCGCCCTTATCAGGGCGATGACCCCGCTGATTGATGGGGCCTAGAGTGCTGTGTTTTCAGGTGATTTGTTGGTGATTATATAGGGGCAAATATTCGTATTTTAATAGTATCTAATAAAAGTTACATTTTAACAGGGATATATATTTTGCAGAAAAAAAAAAAACAAAGCCAACTCCTTCATCTATAATTTTAGCTGTAATTGAGTCCTGTCTCAAAATTCCGATGTTCTTATAAAAAATATTTTTTATTTTATTAAATTCCTCACTATACTTCATAGTACAAACTATTTTACCTATTTTCTTACTTGCTTTTCCTTTTGTTGTTTTAAGTAAGTCCCTTTGTGTTTTGTATCTTCTTTTTAGCTATATCTAGATGTTTTTTGTTTTCTCAATCTTTTGTCAATGAACTCTAATTCCTTATTGTAATCTGTCTCACGTGTACAAGCTCTTCGGGCTCTATAATATTCCCCAACATCTCCTAAGAATACGGAAGGCAGCATGGATATATGAACACGAACACCAGAAGGCATGAATAGCCGCAATGATTTGGCTTATATTTATTAAACCACCAGGTGTTTAGGTTAAACATATTTGTTACATTGCATCTCTTGTACTCATAAAGCAGTACTATGTATCGTTTGTACATATCTCCATAAGAATCTGTCACCCAATGATCACTGATTACAAGTTATACTGGGAAATGGGGAATTGATGGGAAGTGATGTCATGTTAAGCCCATCCCTTTTAACTATTTAAGTAAGCTATTTATTTGTGAGTGTATTTTGTGAGCAAGGGCGCCCGTTTGCGCCCGAAACGCGTCGATTGTCTGTACCCTAACTGTACCCTCCCGCACATGTGTCAATAAAAGAAGGCATTTTTTACACCATCACCGCTGGATCCATCATCTTTGTTTGATGTCAGTTATTTGGAGCCATGACTGGAGGCCAGGATTCCGTGCGGATGTGAGCCTGCAGACAGAGCTGGAGCTCTAATTTCCTACACGTGCGTCTTGGAGTGGTAAGCTTGCATACATTCTTCGCTTTATCAGAAGTTTTTGCTATTTTTCCTTGGTCTAACAGAAACCTGGCTGACACCTTCTGACACAACCTCCCCTGCTGTACTCTCTCAAGGTGGGCCTCAATTTACCAAAACCCCTTGCCCTGGCAGCAAACATGGCGGAAGTGCTGGC
Organism: Phyllomedusa bahiana; assembly: GCA_025379985.1. Taxonomy (NCBI): domain Eukaryota; kingdom Metazoa; phylum Chordata; class Amphibia; order Anura; family Hylidae; genus Phyllomedusa; species Phyllomedusa bahiana. The sequence continues at coordinate 4,727 of JAODAL010085927.1, forward strand.
CTTCTCCTGTCGGATAACTGTTCCTTTGTCCTGATTTCACCTATACTTTCCCTCACTCTCCCCTTTTTTGAGGTGCACTCTGTCCCCAACTATTCCCCCCAACCTCCAAGGGGCCATCATATACCGACCGCCTGGCCCCACAACTGCCTTTTTTGAGCAATCTACTACCTGGCTTCTGTATGTTCTTAAACATGAAGATTTTTATTTTCAAGAAAAGGTTACATACATCGCATGAGTACAAAGTAGAAGGAAAAGCTGATAAACAAACATCTTAACAAAATATAGCCTCATGAAGTCTATCATGTTCGTAAAGAAATAGCAGTGAATCACAATGAGTGAGTAGCATCAGTCACAAAACAATACATTTGTTTTAAAGGGGATTTGCCAAGAGACAAAGATTCTTACCTTTCAGCTTAGCCCAGGCAGAATGTCAACAAATCACGCTGAGTCAAGAAGCTGCAGGGGAGAGAGAGGGAGAGGGAGGGGGGATGAGGGAATCCAAGGGAGCGTCTCAAAACTTAAGTGAACTAATAAACAGTACAACAGTGGATTCAATACAGCAAGACACAGGCTCATACACTGCACTTTTCAGGAGAAACCTTATCTGCTAAGAAGCTAATGTAATTTTAAACCCAAAACACGGAGCTGACAAAACGCCATAGACCACACAGCCAGAGCACAGAGCTGCATAAGGGGGTCCTGTGACATGTTCACTCAAATAATCAAACTATAACTTTTTGAATTCTGTATACAAAAGAGAACACCTATTCTACACAAGCATTTGAAAGCTTCTTCATCAGATAAAGCAGGGATTTAATAACACTACAGCTAGTTATTCTGTATACAAAAGAAAACATATTGCTACCCAGTGCCTTAAAAGACCATTCATTTTGCCTGTCATCAGATAAGAAGTGATTCACGCAAGCGCGGCCTTTCAGCTCCTGGGTCGTGTCTAGGGGAAGCTTTGTGGTAACCAAGGGGGATTGAGAAATGCTGTAGCTCTCAGAGTTTTCACTTTTTTTAATCACATATATTTAGAAAAGTGATTAAATACCCATTTTGGAGGTTCCCACGTCAACATTACATGGTGGCAAAACCCCTTTAAATATACCATCACAGAAGGAACTCAGCAAATAAAGAGCTCAAATGGCCCTTCAGGAGAGTATGTACAATAGCAATCAATCAAGGTGAAGAGTAAAATAGAACAAGTAGAGACAATCCATATGCTGAATTTTATCTGTCCTCAGTAAGGTTTATTTGAAATACTTGGAGTTAATCCATTGAGCCCATCTGGTACGCACTTTAGCTGTTAGATGTGATGGGATGATTAGGCACATTTCGCAGTGCAATTGTATATTTGTTCTATTATTGACCTCATTAATCGCTAAGAGAGAAGGCAATTTCCAGTGTGAGGCTATAACTATACGCGTTGCAATTAGTACATGAAACATAATAGTATGAAACGATGATATTTGTTCTATTATTGACCTCATTAATCGCTAAGAGAGAAGGCAATTTCCAGTGTGAGGCTATAACTATACGCGTTGCAATTAGTACATGAAACATAATAGTATGAAACGATGATGGGAAGCTTTTTAAAGAGGTGTCTAAAATAGCTGTTTCTGGGGTTAAGGTGATTGAGGAGCCTAGTACTTCTGACAGTAGCTTCTCCACATGCTTCCAGAGGGCCTGAGTTGTCGGGCAGCTCCACCACATATGCAATAAGGAGCCGAGAGCTCCACAATTTCTCCAGCAAAATATGGAATATCCTGGAGACATGTGTGATATAAGATCGGGTGTAAGGTACCATCTAAAGTGAAGTTTTCGAGACAGTTCTACGTGGTTTGCGGGATCTCCCTACTTTACAACATCTCACTAAAGTTTGGTCAAAATACATTGTGCCAAAGCATGCAGTTGCTAGAGATGATTGCCCAATTACAGTGTTACTTCAAGCTGCTCCACATCTTTCTCTTTCTCCATGGATAGTGAGGAGGGTTAAGATGGTCGGTAACCTGTATTACCAAGATACCCTTAAATCATTTGCGGAAATCCAGAAAGAGTTTGACTTACCACATAGTCAGTTCCTCTGTTATCTTCAAGTTAGACACACAGTACAAAACTGCAATTGGCTTCCCCGGCTTTCCATCTCTACCCCATTTAATAATTTCTTACTACAAAAAAAAAGTTTTGAAAAAGGCATAACGGCCGCTTATACTACTTTAATTAAAGATACTGGAGAAATTAAGCCTGACTATGCAGTTAAATGGGAGAGAGAGTTGGGGAAAACCTTCCATGCAGAGGACTGGATCACAGCCTCATTAGTTCCATACCAATATTCTAAGTGTCTTCTGTACGTTCTATCTTCTGACATGCACACTATCATTATGGGAAACTTTAACATCCCCATTGACACACACAACTCAGTTGCCACCTAATTCCTATCACTTTCCTCCTCCTTTAGCCTCACAGTGGTCCTCTGGAGCCACTCACAAAGAAGTACATACGTTGAATCTCATCTTCACCCTCCTATGCACCCTATCTAACATCTCTATCTAATGTCTCACCTATGCACCCTATCAGGGCCGTTCCTAGGCTAAATTTCACTTGGGGCGAGGTGAAGAAATTTGCCCCCCCCCCCACATGAAACATAATGCGCCACAACGAAGCACAGTGCATCACCATCAACCAAAGCCAAAATATACAGAAAGCTTTACCACAATGTGCTACATATAAAATTACCAGATAATAGTCATACAGTTACCAAATAACACTGCTACACCAACCAGAATCACAAGACCACTAAGACCACATATCACCAGCACACAGTGACCGAATAATACTACCACACCATGACCACATATCACCACATAGTGACCAAATACAGCAACCACATAGTGACTGAATAATACAAACTGACCATTACTGAGTATAAACCATTATACTACAACCAAAAATTACCCCAAAGTGACCATACAGTAGTGGATACCACTGTACACAGGCTCTGCAGACATAAAAAAGGTTACAGTAAATTTTAATCTAGTGACTCACAGGTGAGTCTCTGAAGAGTTGTTCTCTTTCTCTTTTTCTTCTTTTCCATCTGTCCCAGATGCCATGATGACTACTCCCGAAATCTTCCCCTGTAAAATTTACAAAACAAACATCTTAAGACTCCTCAAATTTATCAGCACTTCTCTACCAATTCCTATCTCTATACAAACTCCCCATCTATAGCATCTCATATGGTAGCCATGTAATAGCCCCTGTAGCCATGTAGTAGCCCCCTATAGCCAGGTAGTAGCCCCCTGTAGCCAGTAGATGCCCCGCTGTAGCCAGTAGATACCCCCCTGTAGCCAGTTGATGCCCTCCTGTAGCCAGTTGATGCCCTCCTGTAGCCAGTTGATGCCCTCCTGTAGCCAGTAGATGCCCCCTGTAGCCATTTATGCCCCCCTTGTAGCTAGTGTGCCCCCCTTGTAGCTACTGTGCCCCCATTGTAGCCAGTAGATGCCCCCTGTAGCCAGTAGATGCCCCTGTAGCCAGTGATACCCCCTGTAGCCAGTAAAGCCCCCCGTAGCCCGTAGATGCCCCGGTAGCCAGTAGATGCCCCTGTAGCCAAAATGCCCCCATTGTAGCCAGTAGATGCCCCACTTTGTAGCCAGTGATGCCCCCCTTGTAGCCAAGATGCCCCCCCTTGTAGCCAGAGATGCCTCCCCCTGTAGCCAGAGATGCCTCCCCCTGTAGCCAGAAAATGCCCCCCTTGTAGCCAGTGATGCCCCCTTGTAGCCAATGATGCCCCCCTTGTAGCCAGTGTTGGGCCCCCCTTGCAGCCAGTGTGCCCCCTTTAGCCATGTGCCCCCCTTGTAGCCAGATGATCCCCCTTGTAGCCAGTGTGCCCCCCTTGAAGCCAGTGTTTCCCCCATTGTAGCCAGTCATGCCCACTTGTAGCCAGTCATGCCCCCCCTGTATCCAGCGATGCCCCCCTTGTAGCCAGTGATGCCCCCCTTGTAGCCAGTGATGCCCCCATTATAGCCAGTGATGCCCCCATTGTAGCCAGTGATGCCCCCCTTGTAGCCAGTGTGCCCCCCTTGTAGCCAGTGTGCCCCCATTGTAGCCAGTGATGCCCCCCTTGTAGCCAGTGTGCCCCCCTTGTAGCCAGTGTGCCCCCCTTGTAGCCAGTGTGCCCTCTTGTAGCCAGTGCGTCCCGGTCCGGAGCTGCTCAGCGTGTGGGAGCTGCTGAGCGGTGTAAGCGGCGTGACGTCATCACGCTGTTTACGCTGCACGCAGCTCCCAGGGATCTCCTCGGCGGCAGAGCTGCAGAGGAGATCGAGCATTGCAGGGGGCGCGGTGAAAGTCGTGCGTCCCCTGCGACGCTGTGTATGTATCGGCGCTCAGTGAGCGCCGATACATACAGGGGAGGAGGCAGGATGGGAACGATCCGTCCCGCCTCCTCACTGCAGGAGCAGCTGCTGGCTCTGCGCGACTGTTATAAAACAGTCGCGCAGAGTCAGAGCAATCCTAGGCGGCGGCGCGCGCCCCCCCGGTGAGTGGAGCCTCGGCGCCCCGGGCGACCGCCCACCTCGCCCGCCCATAGGAACGGCCCTGCACCCTATCAAACATCTCTATCTAATGTCTCACCTATGCACCCTATCTAACATCTCTGTCTAATGTCTCACCTATGCACCCTATCTAAACTCTCTTCTTCCCATATCAGACAAGAATTTGCTTACTTTTTCTCCACTCCTCCTGTCAACTGTCCCTCCAGAACAGAAACTAACATACCCTTGCAGAAACCTCTGGATCATTAAACTCTCTCTAGGACACAGCCATAGCGTTCCACTCACTGTTCTTGACTCACTTGTCCCTCTAATGTAAAATAGAACTCAGAAAATCAATAGTCAGCCCTGGTACAAAGAGCTGACAAAAAACAACTGAGGCGATTTTCCAGAGCTCCAGAGCCAGAGTGGCGCTAGAAGAAAAACCGCTCCACAGAAAACTTTCACACGTACAAACACTCCTCAACTTCAAGTCTGCACATACTTCTGCCAATCAGGATTCCTTTGCCTCTCTCATATCTTCTCTGTCTCAGAACCCTAAACACCTTCAATTCACTCCTCCATTCCCTAGTGGCCCCTTCCTCCGCTCTCATTTCAGCTGAAGATTTAGTGACACACTTCAAAAGAAATATTCACACCATTAGAGAGAGTTTTTTCCTACAGTCCCCACAACCTGTCTATACATCTGCACAATACTTTTCTCCTGTGACCTGCTTTCCCACCATCACTCACAACACACTTTCCACACTACTCTCCAAATCCCACCTCACTACCTGCCCTCTTGACCCAATACCATCCCACCTCATTCCCAACCTTAACACCATGATTACCCCAATCCTAACCCATGTATTTAACATATCAATAAACTCTGGCATCTTCCCCTCCTCCTTCAAACCTGCTACAGTCACACCAATTCTACCCATCCCCTTTAATTAAATATTGATCCATCTCTCTATTACCATTTGTTTCAAAACTCCTCGTACAGTATGTCTATCTTGAACTGTCTTCCCATCTTTCATGTAAATCGCTTCTCAACCCACTGCAGTCTGGTTTCCGACCCCCAATAAACTACTTAGCGCCCCTAACTAAAGTCGCCAATGGGTTGTTACCCCCAAAAGTCACACTCCTCTCTGCCCCCCCCT
>JAODAL010085928.1:0-10417 GCA_025379985.1 Phyllomedusa bahiana
ACAAAAAAACAACACCGGAAAAAAAAAAAAAACCCGGGGTTTAGGGTGCGGGGGCCCCGGGGCCTACGCTGCGGAGGCCGGGCTGAAAGGGCGGGCCGGGGACCTGACGCTTGGGGAGCCGGGGGTGACCCCGGCGGAAGCCGGGGCCGAAAGCTTGGGGGAGCCGGGGACCTTTACGCTGCGGGCCGGGGCTGACCCCCTGCGGAGGGCCGGGGGCCTGAAAAGCTGGGGGAGCCGGGGGTGACGCTGCGGAGGCCGGGGCTTAAAGGGGCGGAGCCAGGGACCTGGGGCTTTCGGGGCCGGGGCCGACGGGGCGGACCGGGGCGACGTTTCGGGGCCGGGCCTGACCTGCGGAGCCGGGGCTGACGGCTTTCGGAGCCGGGGACCTTTACGCTTGGGGGACCAGGGCTGGGCGGTGCGGAGGCCGGGGGCCTTTACCGCGGAGCCAGGGGCCTGACGGTTTTGGAAATCGGGGACCGACGCCCGGGGAGCCGGGGACCCGACCTGCGGGGGGCCGGGGACCCGAAAGCTGCGGAGCCGGGGGATGACGGGGCGAGCCGGGGACCTGACCGGGGGAGCCGGGGCTGACGGTGCGGAGCCGGGGCTGACGGTGCGGAGCCGGGGACCTGACGCTGCGGAGTCGGGGCTGACGGTGCGGAGTCGGGGCTGACGGTGCGGAGTCGGGGACCTGACGCTGCGGAGCCGGGGCTGACGGTGCGGAGCCGGGGACCTGACGCTGCGGAGCCGGGGCTGACGCTGCGGAGCCGGGGACCTGACGCTGCGGAGCCGGGGACCTGACGCTGCGGAGCTGGGGACCTGACGCTGCGGAGCCGGGGCTGACGGTGCGGTTCCGGGGACCTGACCTTTCGGAGCCGGGGCTGACGCTGCGGAGCCGGGGCTGACGGAGCGGCGCCAGGGACCTGACGCTGCGGAGCCGGGGCTGACGGTGCGGAGCCGGGGCCAGACGGTGCGGAGCCGGGGCGGACGGTGCGGAGCCTGGGCTGACGGTGCGGAGCCGGGGACCTGACGCTGCGGAGCCGGGGCTGACGTGCGGAGCCGGGGACCTGACGCTGCGGAGCCGGGGCTGACGCTGCGGAGCCGGGGACCTGACGCTGCGGAGCCGGGGACCTGACGCGCGGAAACCGGGGACCTGACGCTGGGACCGGGGCCTGACGGTGCGGAGCCGGGGCTGACAGTGCGGAGCCGGGACCTGACGCTGCGGAGCCGGGGCTGACGGTGCGGAGCCGGGGCTGACGGTGCGGAGCCGGGGCTGACGGTGCGGAGCCGGGGCTGACGGTGCGGAGCCGGGGCTGACGGTGCGGGGGGGGCTTCCGGGGAAACCCGACGCTGCGGAGCCGGGGCCCGACGGCGAGCGGGAGCCGGGACCCTGACGCTGCGGAGCCGGGGCTGACGCTGCGGAGGGGGCCAGGGGAGCCCTGACGCTTGGGGGGATCCCGGGGGGTGGGGATGACGCTGCGGAGCCCGGTGCAGGGGGGACGGTGCGAGCCGGGGCTGACGGTGCGGGGCGGGGACTGACGCTGCGGAGCCGGGGCTGACGTGCGGAGCCGGGGATGCCTGGGGGCGGTGCGGAGCCGGGGACCTGACCGCAGCCCGGGGAGGGAGCCGGGTGACCTGGGGGCGCTGCCGGAGCCGGGCTGACGGTGCGGTGCCGGGGACCTGACGCTGCGGAGCCGGGGCTGACGGTGCGGAGCCGGGGACCTGACGGTGCGGAGCCGGGGCCCGACGTGTGCGGGAGCGGCCGGTGGGGGCCTGACCCGGGGCGGGGATGCCGGGGCTGACGGTGCGGGCGGGCCGGTGGACCGGGTTTAGGGGGTAAACGCTCGCAGGTCTCAGGCGGAGCATTCACTGCCCGGATTAGGCGAACGCTGCACTTTTGAAGAACGGGTTTTTCCAGCGGACGGACAAGTTGTGACAGAGACTGAAGTAAATCCCACGTTCCAGACACAAAAGACGAGAAGAGGTTTTTTCCTTTAATTTAAGGATTTAAGGGTTTTAAGTCAAGAAAAAAATTTGGAGAGGGCAAACCGGGGCCCCCGCGGCCGGCCCCCCCGGGGGGAGCGCAGACCCCGCAGCAATTCAAAAGATGAAACCCGGTACAAAAAAAAAGGGTTTTCAAATTTTGGAAAAGGGCTTCGGCAGCAAAATCCCAAAATCTCTGCTTGGTGTCAGTGAACGAAAACATCCCCAGGGTGCCCAACCCTCCTCCAAATTTTGGGTTTATTACAAAAACGTATTTCCCAAACCCTGTTAAAAACCGCGGATACCGAGTGGGGCATTGTTCCTGCTTGAAAACATTGTAACAAACTTTCAGCCCCAAGTAAAAGAGTTTATAGAGAGGGTTGTTTAATCTCAAGGGATTGTCTGCACTGATACATTGTAACAAACTGTCAGGAGGAAGTTTGTGGGAAACCCTAGAGGAGTGACCGGGCCCCGATGCAGCCGTAAAAAACAGCCCAAAAAGCAACCCCCCAAAAACAGTGCCAGCTATAGAGGGACCCCCCATAAAATTTCCCTATAGAGCACCCCAAAAAAACCGGCCACAAAAAGCACCCACCATAACAGTACCAGCTTAAAAAAAGAGCACCCCCCCTAAAAGTGCCAGCTTTGAGGGCCCCACCATAAATGCCCGCAAAACAGCAAACCCCCCATAACAGTGCCAGCTATAGACATAAAAAAAAACAGTGCCAACTAAGGGCCCCACCATAACAGTGCCAGCTATAGAGCACCCCCAAAAACCCTGGCCCGCTATAGAGCACCCACCATAACAGTACCCGCTATAGAGCACCCAACATAACAGTACCCCGGGGTATAGGACACCCCCCATAACCCGTGCGAGCTATAGAGCACCCCAAAATAAAAAGGCCACTATAGAGGGAACCCCCCATAAATTGGGCCCGCTTTTAAAAGAAACCCCAAAATAAAAGTGCCAAACTAAAGACACCCCCTAACAGTGGCCCCGCTATAGGAGCACCCCCCAATAAAAAATGCCAGCTATGAGACCCAACAAAACAGTTCCGCTAAAAAGCACCCCCCCTAACATCCAGCTATAGAGAAACCCAAAACCCCCAAAAGTCCAGCTATAGAAACACCCACCAAAAACAGTGGAGCTATAGAGGGCCCCCCCCTAACAGTTTCCCGTATAGAAACACCCACCATAACAGAAACCCCTATGAGCACCCAAATAACAGGCCCGCTTTTAAAAGCACCCCAAAATAAAGTACCAAACTATAGAGCACCCAACATAACAGTGCCCGCTTTTGAGACCCAACTTTAAAATTCCCGCTATAGAGCACCCAAAAATAACAGCCAGCTATAGGCACCCCAAATAAAGTGCCCGCTATAAGAACCCCAAAATAACGTGCAAACTATAAAAGCCCCAACAAAACAGTACCAATAAGAGGCCCCCCCAAATAACAGTACCAGCAAAAGAGCCCCCAAAATAAAGTGCCGCTATAGGCCCCAACCTAAAGTGCCGTAAAAGACCCCACCCAAAAAAATGCCAGCTATAGAGCACCCCCCATAACATTTTCCAGCTATTTGAGCACCCCCAAAAAACAGAAACCGTATAGAGACCCCAAAATAACAGTGCCAACTAAAGAGCACCCAACCCTTAAAAATTTAAACAAAAGAGCACCCACCATAACAGTGCCAGCTATAGAGCACCCAACATAACAGTACCAGCTATAGAGCACCCACCATAACAGTTCCAGCTATAGAGCACCCACCATAACAGTGCCAGCTATAGAGCACCCACCATAACAGTGCCAGCTATAGAGCACCCACCATAACAGTCCCGCAAAAGAGCCCCCCATAACAGAGCCAGCTAAAGCAACCCCCCTAACATTTCCCGCTATAGAGCACCCAATTTAAAATACCCGTATTTGAGCACCCCCCCTACCCGTGCGGGGCTATAGAGCACCCCAAAAAAAAAGTTTCCACTATAGAGCCCCCAAAAACAGTGCCAGTATAAAAAATCAACCCCAAAACCAAAAACCCCAAACCAAAAAAAAAAAAAAAACCCCCCCCCCACAAAAAACCCGTTGGCCCAAAAAATAATAACACACCCACCATAACAGTTGCCCGCTAAGAAAACCACCCTAAAAAGTGCCAGTATAGAACCCCAAAATAACAGAACCCAGTATAAAAGCAAACCCCCATAAAATTGCCCTGTATAGAGCACCCAACATAAAAATTTCCAGCTTTAGAGGCCCCCCAAACCCTAACGTGCCAGCTTGAGGAAACACCCCCCCTAAACCCTCCAGCTAAGAGCAAAACCCAAAAAATAAAACCGGGGGGATAAAAGAGGGCCCAAAATAACAGTGCCAGTTTAGGGGCACCCCCCAAAAACCGTGCCCGCTTAGAGCACCCAAAATAACAGTGCCCGCTATACCACCCAAACCCTAAAAAGTGCCAGGTATAGAGCCCCCCCAAAAAAACAGTGCCAGCTATAAAAGGGACCAAAAATAACAAATACCACTATTTGAGCACCCAAAATTAAAAAGGAAACTAAAAAAGACCCACCATAAGTTCCCGCCAAAAGACCCCACCCTAACAGGCCGCAAAAGGGACCCCAAAAAAACAGTAACCCTTAAGAGCAAACCCCAAAAAAACGTGCCAGAAAAGAGCACCCACCATAACAGGGGCCCCTATAGAGCCCCCCCCCAAATAACAGTGCCTCTAAAAAGCCAAACCCCCCAAAAACAGTGCCAGCTATAGACACCCAACAAAACAGTCCAGCTTTAAACGCACCCACTAAAAATTTCCAGCTTAGAGCACCCCCCATAAAGTGCCAGTTTTAAGCACCCCCAAAATAACCTTGGGCCGCTATAGATCCCCCCCCAACAAACAGTGCCAGCTATAGAGCCCCCCACCAAAAAAGTTTCCGCCCTATTTCAGCACCAAATTTTAAAGGACCAGTCAAAAAAGTGCCCACCATTTAAAATTTCCCGCTGTACAGCAACCAAAATAGCACCCAAAACCCTACAGTCCCATCCTTTAAAAGTGCTAGCTATACACTACATGGGCCCAAAACCCCCCGTTTTGGGGGGGGGTCCCCCCTTTTGGGGTCCCCCCCCTCCCTCCCCGGGGGGGGGTTTGGGATTCATCCCGCCGCCCCGCAGGCGGCGGGGGGCCCTTTAAATTTACCGCGGCGCCCGAGTAAACGTGGTGCCTACCTGGGCCGCCGGTTTCCCTTTCCCCCAGGGGGTGAAGCGGCGCTGCGCCCCTTCACCCCCCGGAAACCCGCTGAGCGGGGGGGGAGGCAGGAGGGATCGTCCCTCCCCCCCCTTATGTCCCGGGGCCGGGGTGCGCCGTAACCCTACAGGTTTAGCGTCCCCCGGGGGAAATGACGCCGGTGCACTCACTTCCCCTTGAAAACTGTGAGAATTTCCCAACCCCGGGGCCCCTCGCGGGGGGCCGGGAGGGGAAGTGGATTTTAATTTTTTTTTTATTTTTTTTTTAGTTTTAGGGGGGGGGGAATGTCTGGAAAATTTGGGGTTAAAAGGCAATAATTTGGGGGCCCTACCTGGAAAAAATTGGGGGGATACCTTCCCCTCCACCCCCCCCCCCCGGAACCTTCGTGAGGGGGGGGGGGAGGCAGAAGGGTCGCTCCCCCCCTCCCCCCCCTTTTATGTCCGGGGCCGCTGTGCGCCGTATATACGGGCAGCGTCACGGGGAAGTGACGCGCGAGTCTGCACTCACTTCCCTGTGACACTGTGAGGAGATGTCCAGGAGCGGGCCGCTCTGCAGGAGCCTGGTCAGGTAAGTGGATTTTATTCTTTTATTTTTCTTAGTTTTCGCGGGGCACTGTCTGGCTACAATGTGGGGTCTACCTGGCTACAATGGGGGCTCTACCTGGCTACAATGGGGGCAATACTTAGGCAACAGAGGGGGCATACCTGGCTACTAAAGGGGGCACTACCTGGCTACAATGGGGGTTACCTGGCACATAGGGGCACTACCTGGCAACAGAGGGTGCACTACCTGGCTAACAATGGGGGCACTACCTGGCTAACAATGGGGGCACTACCTGGCTACAATGTGGGCACTACCTGGCTACAATGGGGGCACTACCTGGCAACAATGGAGGCACTACCTGGATACTAATGGGGGGCACTACCTGGCTACTAATGGGGTACTACCTGGCTACAATGGGGGGTCTACCTGGCAACAGAGGGGGGCACTACCTGGCTACAATGGGGGGCACTACCTGGCTACAATGGGGGCACTACCTGGCAACAATGGGGCACAACTGGCTAAAAAAGGGGGGGAAAACCCCCTGGCTACAAGGGGGGGCACTCCCTGGCTAAAATGGGGGGTCAACCGGGCAACAGAGGGGGAAAACAACCTGGCTAACAAGGGGGGGCACTCCCTTGGCAACAAGGGGGGCACTCCCTTTGGCTAACAAGGGGGGGCACTACCGGTTTAAAAAATTGGGGCACTACCTGGAAAATTGGGGGCACTACCGGTTTAACCCGATGGGGGGCACTCCCTTTGGCTACGGGGGGGGCACTACCGGGCAAAAAATTGGGGGCCATCTCCCTGGCAACGGGGGGGAAACTCCCGGGGAAAGAAAATGGGGGCATTTTCCGGGCCCAAAACAAGGGGGGCACTACCTGGCTAAAAAGGGGGGCATCACCCTGGAAAACAAGGGGGGCCACTACCTGGAAAACAAGGGGGGGCATCTACCTGGCTAAAAAAAGGGGGGCATCTACCTGGCTCAAATTTGGTTACCTGGTACAAAGAGGCATCTTTTTGGGCCCTTAAAAGGGGGGAAATTCCCCGGCCTTTAAGGGGCACTACTGGTTAGGGGGGGCAAACTCCCTGGCTAAAAAGGGCATCTCCCCGGGCTTTTTTCCCAAAGCCGTTTTTCATTTTAGGTGGGGGTGGGGTGTGGCTTTTTAAAGGGGGGTTGGAAATTCCATCAAGATGGGGGGTTTCCGCAATTTTTGGGCCGCTTTTGCGCGCCCGCCCATAGTATCCCTCTTTTTTCATTTTAAAAAATTTGGGGCAACTATGGCTATACAGCACCCACCAAGACGGGCCCCAAACCAAAAATACACCCCATCTTAACGGCCCAGGCAACAGTGCCAGTTCCCCACATGCCCATCATAACATGCCAAACCAAGGGACAGCACCCCCTCTTAACCAGACCTATTGGCCAAATCAAAACAGTGGCCCCCTTCAGAGACACTTTTTCGTGTCAGTACACGTGCCCATAACAGTGGCCCGCCAAAAGTGCCAGCCATACAGTGCCAGTCAAAAAGACCCCAACAAAACAGGGGCCCGACACAAAGTACCCAACCCTAGCGGCCAAAATTTTACAGTGCTCACCATACAAAAAACCCCCTTTAAAATGTTTCCAGGCAAGCCCCATCATTACAGGAAAAAGCATACAGTGCCCACCCGCAGTGCCAACAACACAGGCCCCCAAATTTTCCCAAAAAGGGGAATGTTCCTTTTATGAATAAAATGGAAATAGACCCAAAACATATTTTTGTCCTGATGGCGGGGGCCACACCCTATAGGTGCGGAGGGCCCCAAAAATAATTTGGGGCTGGGGGGCCCACACATTTTTGGGGCTGAGGGGCCCCAAAATGAAGGGGCTGAAAGGGGCCCCACATGTAGGGGCTGAGGGCCAAACCTAATTTGGTGCTGAGGGGGCCCCACATTTTAAAAGGGGGGGGAGAGCCAACTAATTTTGGGGTGGGGGGGGCCACCAAAATAAATTTGGGCGAGGGCCCCAATTAAGGGGCGGGGCCCCCTGTTGTTTCCCCGCTTAAACAAATTTCCCAAAAAGTAAAAAATTGGCCAGAACGGTGGGATCAAATCCTTTTCGTGTCCCTTTCCGCCCGCACAGGGGCCCTTTTTTATCCCTTTTTTTCTTGGGCAAATTTTTTTTCCCTTTAGGTCTGGGTTGGCCTTTTTTTTGTTGGTTCAGTTAAACCTGTTAAAAACACCAAAAATCCCTCAAACCAGCACAGCCCCGAAGCTGGAAAAACCAAACCCCCAAAACCGGGAAAAGAAAGTTTAGAGTCCCGAAATGCCAAAAAACCACCCAAAAACCCAAAAAAGGGAAAGGGGGAGCCTAAGCGTAGAAACTTCCAGCCTGAAAAAGAAAGTGAGAGCCCCCAACCCGTAGAACCTTCCCCAGCCGAACAGGGAAAATAAAAAGTGTGAAAACTATAGAAACCCCCCAAAACCTGAAAAAAGTAAGTGGGAGCCGAAGCGGGAAAATGCCCCCCCAGCCTGAAAAGGAAGTGGGAATAAGCCTGAAACTATAGAACCACCCACAGCCCCGAAAAAAAGAAAGGGGGAGTTTAAGCGGGAGAAACCCCCCCAAAACCCCGAACAGGAAAAGGGGGCCTGAAAAAAATTAAAAAACCCCCCAAAGGGCCTTTAACAAAAGGGGGAGCCTGAAACTGTAGGAACCCCCCCCAAACCGAACAGGGAATTTAAAGCCTGAAATGCAAAACCCCCCCACATTTTTGAAAAAGGAAAATGGACCCCAAAAATGCAAACCACCCCAGCCTGAACAGGAAGTTGGGGGCCCGAAGCTTTGGGAAAAATGCCCAAAAACCTGAACAAGAATGGGGGGCCGCAGCTGTTTGGAAACCCCCCACAACCCGGGGGAAAAAGAAGGGGGGAGCCTGAAGCTGTAGAAACCCCCCGCACTTTAACCCAAAATTTAGACCTTAAAAAAAGTAGAACCACCCACAGCTGAACAGGAATGGGGGGGCCTGAAAGCTGTAGAACTTTTCCCACAGCCTGAAAAAGGAAGTGTGAGGCTGAAGCTGTAAAAACCCCCCAAAACCCGATCAGGGAAATATGACCTGAAGCATAGAACCGCCCACCTGAACAGGAAAAAGGGGGGCCGAAAGGGTGTAGGGAAACCCCCGCAAACCTGAACGGAAGTGGGGGCCCGGAAACTGTTGGAAAAGCCAAGTCGGGAATGGAAGGGGGGGAGTCTGAAGCGGTGTGAAAAAAAAATCCCCTGTGAAAAAAGCCCAAAGGGAAATCCCTTTAAAGTTACAGATGCCTTTTTTCACTGAGCGCCAGGCTCCTGTTCGTAGTTGCCGGATCATCAGATTTCCAGACTATTGGATGCAGGACAGAGCTAGTTGCCTGTTATGGTCACACTGCCCTGACCGCTCCTCCGTCCACCCTTCTAATGAGCTGAGATGAAGGCCACCACTTAGTCTTTGATGTAAAATTAGGCAACCACAGAGCCGTTCCCCTCTGATAAATCCCAGTGTAAGAATCAAAGGGACAATTGTGATACGGAAAGAGGAAGGAAGCGCCTGCCAGGGACTTTACTGCCAGTGCGGTGCCATGCACAGCGCCGGGGGCTTCCTCCTCACCCCCGATAGTGCTCCGAGATGGAGCAGAGCCGAGATTGTCATTCACCTTTGTGTTTGTGTCCTGTTAAGTCTCAGCTCAGATATTGCAGTAGATTTACTTGCAGTCCTATGTAAACCAGCAGGTAACTCCCTTGACCTTTTTCAACCTAATGAACTACACAGTAGTGTCCCATTACTCTGAGTGACTGGCGTGTGCAGCCTGGACAACAGCTAGATGGGCGGGGAGTGACTCTATAAGCTAAGGTGACCAGAAATTTGGGGAACAAAAGAGGGATGTGCACCGCCCCCCAAAAATGTGCATAAACCAGTCCCTCTTTATACCAAGCCATGCCCTTTCACCCACGCCCACTGCACCCAAATTGAGGGGTTAATTGTGGGGTTTGGCATCACCAAGCTTTCCTGGACATTGGATAGCCTATACAGCATCCAGGAGAGCGGGGACATGTGGCCAAACTGTGCCTGACCATTACATTACTAGAAAGATTTCCACCATACTGTGACCATATAGTGGTAGACACCAGTGTACACAGGTTATACAGACTGTATATTACCTCCATACAGTGACCATATAGTGGTAGATATCAGTGTACACAGGCTCTGCAGACTGTATATTACCCCCATACAGTAACCATATAGTGGTAGGTTACCAGTGTACACAGGTCTCAGACTGTATATATACCACCATACAGTGACCATATAGTGGTAAGACACAGTGTACACAGGCTACTCCAGACTGTATATACCCCATACAGTGACCATATAGTGGTAGACCACCAGTGTTACCAGTCTGCAGTCTGTTTATTACCTCCATACAGGGACCATATAGTGGTAACCACCAGTGTACACAGGCTCTGCAGACTGTAAAATTCTCCATACAGTTGACCATATAGTGGTAGATACAGTGGGACACAGGTCTGCAGACTGTATATAACCCCCCTACAGTAACCATATAGTGGTAGAAAACCAGTGTACACGGCTCTGCAGACGTATATAACCACCATACCCGTACCATTAGGGTAGACACCAGTAAACCCCCG
>JAODAL010085929.1:0-10417 GCA_025379985.1 Phyllomedusa bahiana
CCTTTAAATTAATCTAACAAGTTATTAAGTGTGAAATGTGAATGGTGTAAAAAAATATGAAAAAAAATTAAAATTGAAAAAAATTCTGCAAGTATTTATCAGTGAATTTAAACTATTCCCCCATAAAGTAAAACTCTTCTCGAATAAAACGAGGCCTCATACAACTGCATCATTGAAAAAATAAAAAAAGTTACAACTGTTGAAACGGACGGAGGCAAATACTAAAAAAATTTCTGGTCATTAACTACTTCTCAGGTGTTCGGCTTAATGGGTTAAAAAGTCCTAGTTTGATTAGAACCTCGAACTTTAGTGTGTTCGGTTTGAGGTTCTATTCCAACTCGAACTCGAAAGTCAGTGGGAGAAGATGTTCTAGTTAATTTTTATATGGGAAATATATTAGTGCCAAAAGGCAACTATAAAATGAGGTATATAAGGCGCTAAGACTACTTATTAAAACAAACAGAAGTTTAATTAGGACATAACCGAAGATAAAAAGATTATGGACTACGCGTTTTTCTCTAAGAAGAGTTTTCTCAGGTCCTGTAGAGGAGTGTAAGTTAATTTTTATACCTATACAGGTGAGGAGAAGCTGTAATTACAATCCATAACAGTAAACTGGATACGTGGAACAATTTGATAAAGAAAATTTGGCTCAAAGAGTGACAGAAAAAAATTGAGAGGCTAAAATACTTCATTCCTTTCAATGGCTAACTGAAAAGATGACAACAGCTTGCATGCAGGGGCGTAGCTAAAGGAGGAGCAGCTGTAGCAGCTGCTAAGGGGCCCTGCATCCTGAGGGGGCCCAAAAGCCCCTTTAACACATAGGAGATTTGGAAACCGTGTACTATGCAATTACTAAACCCCCAAAACTGCAAAAACTGAACTTTTGGGCACTGAGTATGATTTAGCAAATCTAAGCACTCTGTATAATATATAACCATGCATATGAGAATTAGGTTTTATGTTAGCCTGCAAATGTCACCAAATAACTGCTTCTGGGTATGGGAAAGTTGCAACCAGCAATCGCAAACTCCCTAACAATTGATGTCTATGGAGAGGAGAATGCTATCTAACTAACTAAGAGCAGTCTGTACAATATAGAGAGTGAGCTGAAAATAACGTTTACAGGGCAATACAGTGAAATATATCATATGGTCATGTGATTTTAGCAGTCAATGAGAGTCCTTTACCTCAGCGATGATGTTTCTGACACTTCTCTGTGCTCTGCACTGATTGGATGGCCACCAAAAGGGCAGAAAGCCGCTGAAAACTAAACTGAAAATGGCGTGTCAAACTAGAACTAGAACTTTACTCGAATGAACAGTAAAATGTTCGGTTTGGTTCGCGTTCCAAACATTTAAGAAGTTCTACTAGAACTTATATTTTCAAGAACAGTTCGATCAACCCTAGTCCTAAGCACCCTCCCTCAGTATCAGAGAGATTAGCTAACTCTACCCTTTTCCTGCGAGTCTGCCGGATGTTCCTGGAGAGCTGGCAAGTTTGAGGTGCGGGAAGTTTTATAAAAGGTTTCACTCAGGCAACAGGAAACATACAAAGATAATATAAGAGGTACAATAAGTAGTTACATGATATAAAGATGAACAACATATCATAGCAGTATCACCATACTTGGCGGCAGGTTGTTCCTCAACCAGCTTGTGACTACTTTTTTTGTAACATGCCAGCTTATCAACATTCTGTCGAAAACAGCTTCAGACATAGGACCCCAAATATACAATGGAACATTGTGAACCATTCAGCAACTGTCATTACATATTCTATAATGATCTAATTCTATACCTATGTAGTGATCCACTTACAATAACATGGCTTTCTCTTTACTGTAGCCCATTACTGTTTACAAGGAATAGCTTTATCTCTGCTCTGGTTATTTTTTTGATATCATATGTGACAGAGTGTCTGGACTAGTCATAAAGGGAGTGCATATTTGCCCAAGATTCCTCATGTCTGTTAGGAAAAAGCAGCCAGGGAATTAGAGTTTTCAGATAGCTAGGATCTTTATGTGTAGGGTTTTAGTAAAAACCTGTTTTCAAGGGCCTGTGTTGCTGCAGTGGGGAAAGCGAGGGTGGGCCCCAACTCCAACTGGACAGTCCGGGTCTTGGGCTGTCTGATTAGTCAAAGGTGTGTTAGGGGCCATTCACACGGCTTATTTCGCCGCAGATTGGCGCCGTACTGCGCGCCGGATTTGCTCTGCAGTACGCGCCAATCCGTCGCAGTAATTACGGTAATCCACCGTTCTCATAGAGAACAGTGGATTCCGTCGTTCCTCCACGCTCGGCGAATCCGCCGGGCAGGGAGAAAGTGACGTGCACATTATCCAGGCGCAATACGCGCCGTGGATAATGCAAGTCTATGGGGCCGGCGGGCCGTGCCCCCGACCCGCACCCGCGCCTTATTCAAGCCGGATTTGCGAGCGCAATCCGGCTCGCAATTCCGGCTTGAATAAGCCGTGTGAACCGGGGCTTAGCATCATATAAAGCCAGAAGTGTAGACACACTCTCTCTCAGCATGGGAACAGGTCACCTGCTAAGATCCTGTGGGAGCAATTGCTTGTGGTATGGACATTCTGTTATGTTATGGTGCCCGGAGTTAGGCCGGCACTGGGATAGAGAGGAACCCTACTGTTTAGTTAGAGCTGGACAGGCATAGGATTTATTTTGTTTGTTTTGTTTATCTGTGTACCACAAGCTGGCAATAAAACTGGCTGAGGTCAGTTACACGAACTTTCTGGTTATTTGAATTTTTGGGCCTGCTAAACTGTGCCCGACTACCCAGGAGACGACCAACCAGCTACCTAATTCCTTACACATAACATATTATGTTCTTTGATTGTAAAATATAAACTTGTCAAAAACAGACTCTCCATCCACACAACCATCACTCACATCAGTCTCCGAGTGCCCCCAACAGGTCACATTTCAAAATGATAATTAATCACTTGTGTATTCTCTATAAATGTATTCTCAGCTCCCAATGAATGAGCTGTAATAGAGATCGCAGCAGTATTTTTTTTTTAAATGCAAACTAAAATAAAATATTTATTTTAATGTTTTTTTTCATCTTTGGCAACACACTGTATCAAAAAACAAAAGAAAAACAACCAACAACAATCTGTATGCAGCCTCCAAATGTCCTAAATCAGTGGCCACCTAATGATGTGATTGAACTGGAACTATAATTGTTGTCCAAGTGATCATCTAGCTAATAGGTATGATTGCATTTAGGTTCAATTCTTGTTCATGTATCAAAAATGCTTGCTGCAATAAAAAAAACGTATGCAATTTTTAATTAACTCTGATTGGATAAGGATTTCAGCTACAGCTTGGGTTCGGGGGTTCCTCACATTGCAGATGACAAACATAACAAAAACACAAGCAATTAAAATGTGCATGTATTTACCAATTGCTTGCATTTTGATGAAGTTAAAAAACGCAGCAGGAAAAACCAGCGTTACACGTTTTTGTTCAACAGCAACCAAAATGCGTATAGTAAAAACACATGCCATTTTCAAACATATGTGAGTTTTTCAAAACATATACTGTATGTGTTTATAATTAGATCAAATTAGAGTTAAAGGGGTTTTTACCATGAAGGCATTCCATGCCTGTTTTGTTCTGCTTCAGCTTTCAGTGTACTCAAAAGGGATTAGTTTGAACTGCATACCATGTGACCCGGCAGGTTTGACATCACCATGCCTTTCCCCACAGTGTGCTCACTCTAGTCAAACAAAGGTCTGTTTATGTAAAGAGCTGTGAGTAGTTACAATGTAGCTGAGTGGTTAGCACTGCCTTTCAGCACAGTGGTCCTAGGTTTTAATCCCTGCAGGAACCACAAATGTTGATTTCTTTTTCTCAAGGCACATATCTAATTGAGGTTTCTTTTTTATTTATTTGCACTGTTTGGCTAATTACTAAGGAGGACAGAGGTAGAATGACAGCACCTGGGGTTGAACACCCACTCAGCAGTGATTGTGTGTGATTACTAAGCAGGGAAGAGACTGAGTATAGTTTCCTGAGAGGAGAGGTGATGTCTGAAAATGTGCGACCAGGACTGAGGAGCTCTCGTCACTGGTTGTATCCCCTAGAGATGAGCTGTGGATTATGATTCACTAAGGTAGCAGCTAAAACAAAAATGTCACATCATAAATTAAGATGAATGGTGAAAATGTTTAATATGCAAGCTTCCCACATCAATTTTACTTTGTGGTAAAACCCCTTTAAGTAAAAAAGGCATTTGTTTTCTGAAAGACACATGAGTTCCTAATTGTGGCTTGTGTTTTTGGTGCATTCAAAAGATGTAAAATTCAGAAATTGCAAATGCAACAAAGTATTCTGAGTTTGAGTTAATGGAGTGAGTTTGGAAATGCTGCTTGTGTTTTCGGTGCATTAAAAAAAATTAAAAATTCAGAAGATACAAATGCAACTAAGGGCCACATCTATGAAAACTGGGTCTAAAACTCACTTTGTTGCCCATAGCAACCAATCAGAGCACCTTTTTCATCTTTCCAGAGCACTATGGGAAATGAAAAGGGCGCTCTGATTGTTTGCTATGGGCAACAAGGTGAGTTTTAGATCTAGACAATTTTAATACATGTGGCCCTAAGTGTTCTGAGTTTAAGTTAAAGGGGTGTTCCCCCATGCACTCTGATGGTGTATCGATAGCATGTGCCAACAAAGACTGATGGGTGTGGCTCCCACCTCTGGGATTTGCAGGTATCTCAGGTAAATGCCCCCGAAACTCTTGACTCAAAATAGAGAGTCGCTAATGCTTGTTCACAACTCTCCAATCTATTATACGGGAGTTATGAGGACAGTCACGCTGCTCACCTGTATTTGGAACTTCCATGGAACGGAATGTAGAGTTGTGAGTAACCAGCTATTCATTTCGAGCTAAGACTTTTGGGGGTCAATTCCTGATATAGATACGGGTCCCAGAGGTGGAATCTGCAGCCATTACAATCTGATGGCATATGATATTAATATGCCACAAAAGTTCATGGCGGTAACCCCCGTTAAATAGAAAGACATATACGTTTTCAACAAATGCATGCATTTTTGAAAATGTGTTTTACTTGATGTTTTTTTTGTTGCAGTTGAAAAGCCCATCTTAAATGCAACAAAAAAAAAACTGAACATGTGAACACAGGCTTAGAGGACCACTCGGTCCTTTTACCCCCTTAGTTCATTAGAAATTGCTTTTAGATACTCTGTGGTGCTAGAAACTTTGCTTATCTGCAGCTGCATACATGATTTCTGGCTGATGTAACTTGCTCTGTTAAGTCACATGACCTACTCTCTGATTACAAAACACTTAGGGGGAAATTTATGAAAATTTTTAAGTCAAAACTTTTCTTGTTGCCCATACAACCAATCAAGCTCCCCTTTCATTCAACGTGCTCTGAAGAAAAAAAAGGGGAACCCAAATTTGGTTTGCTATGGGCAACAAGGAATATCCCATTAGCTTTGATGCTAACAGGAATTATTTTCTAAAATAAGAGTTTCCGGGCACACAACCATCTTTGTGTCCACAATCAAGTGCGGGTCACAAAAAACCAGTGGCAGCATGAGAATTAAATAATAAATAAAAAACCCTATATTTTCACAGACTCAGTTTCTCCCTCTGTTACACCTGCCTCAGATATAAGCATAAAACTTGAAGGGTTCACTTTAACATTACATTTTCCCTTTTTTTAAAAAATTTAAAAAATTTTTTCCCCTGATAAATTTTTTTTTAAAAAAATTCTTTAAAAACACTACTGACGGGGATTGGCAGAATATGACCCCTAAAAGGCTGCATTTTCCTTTTCTCTGTCTTTGTACTCCCAAGAAGTTTTTGGGTCGGGGGAGTCAAACTTATTTTCACTGAGCTCCACATCAGCATTATAGGTGCACTCAAAAGGAACATTAGGGACCTTAGAGAGTGGCCGGGGTGCCTAGATGGGGCTGTCAAAGCAGTATTACTGTTATGAGTTGCTGAAAAGAGCAGTGTGGGGTGTGACGGGAGCTAAAAATCCAAAAAACGGGGCTGCTCCTTGTGCTGGAGCCCCCCTCTCCCAAGCTCTAGAACATCCCCCGATTTAAAGTGGAAAGGCAATCCCTTTTAGCCTGGCCTTCTCCATCCTTGCTTGCGTGTCTAACCTTGTGACCAAATAACAATGTGGGATCCACTATGCCATTTAATGCCCATACTTACTTTTGTAGTCCCCAGACATGTTTCTCTCTCCCGCCCAAGACCCCCAACATCAAATTTTCAGGTTTCTCAGAATGGGACAGGTTATAATTTTCATCATTCTGATAGTAATCTTATTTCAGGGATTCTGGGGAATCCTGAAAACAGACCCTTGGTGGGTCTTGAGGATGGAGTTGAGAAAAACTGTCCAGAGTGTAAAACATCCACAAAAAAGCCATACCCAAAGCAGCTGTATTTTAAAAAAAAAAAAACCAGAAGGGCCACAAATGCTCCAAAAAAAAAAGAAATGACACTACAAAAAAGCTTTTTTAATTTTATATTTTTATCTAATTGCAACAAAACCTGGGCCCCGCATTTTAAAAAAAAGTAACGAAGAAAAAAAATAAAAAAGCACAAAAAAAATGTTTTTTTCAGAAATCTGATAAATTGTGTAAAAGCCTCTAGAAATATTTTTTTAACCCCCTCCCAAAATTTGGGGTATGAAACCCCACGGGGAAGTGACTTCCCCCCAAATGGCTATGCATACCCCTGGCGATCCGCGGGGTTTCGGGCAGCCGCGCGCGATCGCGGGATGGAACCAGCGGTAAATTAAAGCTGCTTCTGCCCCCCACCCCCGGCCGGAGGAACTCCGGGGGGGTGAAAAAAGCATCTTACCGCACTGTAGGGCCCCAAAAGATGCCCCAGGCGAGGATGAGCTCCCCCTGCCTACGATCGCGAGGCCGCGGCACAATCCGCTCACCCTCTCCTCCAGACTCCCCGGTTTCTGCTGAATGCACCGGGGATTGGGGACGTCACCATCCCCAATGCCTTGTGGGGAGGTGTCACTGTTGCCATGGCGATCTAGCACAGCGTAACGCTGTGCACAGTCGCCTCTTCAAACAGAAAATCTAATGATTGCTTTTCCCCCATGAGGTTTTGAGTTACAAATCCACGGGGGAAAATTAAAAAAAATGGGAAAAAGTAAAAAAAAAAAGTAAAACACAAACAAAAAATAAAATTAAAAACAAACACCCCCCTTTTTCCCCCTTTACAAACCCAAATCGCCCCAAAAAAGATCAAAAAAAAAAAGTACCCATTTTGGGTATCGCCGCGTGTGAAACATCCCCCCTAAAATCTTCACGTTAATTAACCCGTATGGTGAACCCCTAAAAAACAAAAAAAAAAAAACAGTCACAAAATTGCGTTTTTGTGATCTGCAGCACTTAAAATTTGAATAAAAACGATCAAAAACCTTAAACGCCAAAGTTATACCAATTAAAACGTCAGTTCATCCCGCAAAAAAAAAGTTCTTACACGTCTCTGTATACGGAAAAATAAAAAAGTTGGGGCTCTCAGAAACAGCATCAAAATTTTTTTAAACCAATAAAAACACTTTTTTTTTTTTTAAAGTGTTTCCCAAATTAAAAAAACTTATAAATAGGGTACCCCAAAACGTATGACCCGAGAGTAAACTAACTGGTCAGGATACTGCACTGATCTGTAAAAAAAATAAAAAAAAAAAACACAAACTAGTTTGCATATTTTCTTCACCCTCCTTCCAAAAAAAACGGTTTTAAAACTGTCAAAAAGTCTGGCCCCCAAAAAATGATACCAAAAAAAAACTTAAACTCATCCCGCAAAAAAAAAGCCCCTACACAGTCCGTAAAAGGAAAAAAAAAAAGTTATGCTCTCAACTATGGCGATGCAAAAACGTTTTTCCTTTTTTGAAAAAAAGTTTTTTATTGTGTAAACGTAAAACATAAAAAAAATAAAAAATTTGGTACGCTTAATCGTACGACTCTGAGTAATACTACATGTCAGTTTAAAAAGGCAGGGTGACCGTTTTTTTAAAAAAAAAAAAAAGCACTACCGGGAATGCTTATTTTTTTCAAAAGCCTAAAAAAAACCTTAAAAAAAAGTGATAAAACGGATATGCCCCCCATAATGGTACTAAAAAAAACGTCAACTCACCCACAACAAACAAGCCCATTCACTCCGTAACGAAAACTGAAAACTTTTGGTTCAGAAAGACTCAAAAAAACCAATTTTTTAACCTATTTTTTTTGTGTAAAAGTAAAAAAACCCTAAAAAAACTATAAAAATCTAACTTGCAATTGTACCGCCCCCCCTATAAAGATACCATCATTTATACTGCAGGGCGAACTTTGTAAAATTGAACCCAAAAAAAAAATGGCAACGGGTTTTCCCCCCTCTTTTTTCATAGCCCAATGCAAAAAAAAAAAAAACTTTGGAACACCTTGCACCCAAAATGCACAATCACCCCTAGAGAGATCTAGAGGCGTGCTGAACCAAAAAGGGGGGACTTTTTGGAAGGTTTCACCTTTTTGGTATTTTTTGGGGGGTTTGTAAAGCGACATGGGCCCCCCCAAAATCGCGTTCCCAAAAAACCAAATAAACTCCCTCCCTTATAGCCCCGCATGCGCCCAAACCAGTTTACACCCCCAATTAGGGGATTGCTGAATGGAAATTGCGAACAAAGGTTTTGGGGTTTTTTTTTTCCAGGACTTTTAAAAATTATAAATTTTCAGCAAAAAATTTCAGATTATTGAAAAAAATGTTTTTTAAAAATTTTTACAGCCTAAGCTAAAAAATTTTTTGACCCAAAACCTTTGGGGGGCGATATCCACTCCCCCCCGGATATATTTTTAAGGGGGGGTATTTCCCAAATTTTGGGGTTTTTTAGGGGGGTTTATAATTTTTAGCACCTTAGGGGGTTTCCCCAAAACTGAAATGGGGCCCCAAATAAAAAAGAATGAAAATGAGACCCCCAGATCCCGTGGTGCTCCTCCTATTCTGGGTTGTGGTTAGCCAAATAATGCACTAGGCCCATATGGATTCTCTGAAAACGGCAAAATCTGGGGAACAATATTTAATTTGCATTTCCCTATCACATTTACCGTATTCTTGTAATAATGCTAAAAATTAAAAAACTGCAAAAAAAAATAAAATTTTGAAACTTTACTTCCACTTTTCTTTTAATTTCCGTAAACACCTAATGGTTAAAAAACTTCCCAAAAGGTTTTGAATACTTTAAGGGGGGTTTTTTTAGAGAGGTCATTTTTTGGGGGTATCAACATACAGGGCAATCAAATCACTTAAAACTGGATGGTCCCTAAAAAAAGTGTCTTCAAAATTTTTTTGAAAATTTGAAAAATTACACTAATTTTTTAACCCCCTAATGTCGTAAAAAAAAAAAAAAAATTAAAAAAAGGCCAAAATACAGAGACAATTAGATGCAGTTTTAAACTATTTGAGGGGGAAAACATCTGTCTTAATGCAGAAAAATTTTTAAAGTTTTAAAAAAGGGGAAATTTTCAAATTTTTCACGATTTTTTTTATATTTTTCACAAATAACAAGCTTTTTTGGACCAAAATTTTTACTATCTTAAAGTATAATTGTACAGAAAACAAACTTGATCACATGGGTAGGTTAAAGTGTCAAAAAGTTATTCTCAAATAAAATGAACATACATTTCAAAAATGGGGGTTGTAGAGAGGGAAAACTCTCGGGGGTAAGGTTTAAAAACCGAATCTTTTCAGTGGAGTTATCACTGGATATCCAAGTAAATAGTCTGTCCAAGGTCTGCCCAAAGGCATTAAACCAATAGGCAATGACTTGAGGGGAAAAAAATAGCAAAAATAAAGCAAAAAAACCCACCGCCTTTTTAATAGTATATGCTTCAAAATTTTTTGTAAATTTTTTTCATCAAAGGAAAAAAATTACCATTTTTTTACAACTAAGTGATTTTGCGTGAAAATGCCTGAAAACGCCCCCCTGTGAAAAACCAATTAATAGATTTTCTTTTATTTTTGGTAATAACTTTAAGATTTTGCACCTCAAGATAGTTTTTTGCACTAGGGCCATGAAAAGGGCCCCAACTCTTTGTCACTCTGTCTTTTTAAAAGACATTGCATACCAAAAGGTTAAGATGGAATTTCGCTGCAGGGTTTTTAACCTAGTCGGACCCCCTTTTGACCATAAAGGGGAAAAAAAAAAAAAAAAGGTTTATCATTATAAATAAAGCAATTTGTTAAGCAACCCAAGTTATTATAAATCTATTGGTAACGGTATATTTTTAAACAATGGAGGGAGACATACAAATGTTTTATTAAATAAAATTTTTTTTTAAAAAATTATTGGTTTTTTTTTTTTTATTTCTTTTTTTTTTTGGGGATTAATTTTTTTTTTTTTTGTTTTTTTTTGGGT
>JAODAL010085930.1:0-10416 GCA_025379985.1 Phyllomedusa bahiana
AAGCTGATCTGCCAATAACTGTATAAAGTTCCCCAAGCCAAACCCGGGAAGTGTAACCCAGTTGAAGCTGGTGTGTCTCTGTGAAACACATGGTGAGAGAACCCCTTTAAGAGTCAAAGTGTGCATCCACTCATCAGATTCTCCCCATTGAAAACCATTGAGGGGGGAATATATCTCCTTGGGGATAGCCACCAAGAAGGTGGTTGAAAATTTATGGCATTTCAGACTTCACTGACTGTTTTGCATAAAGTAAAGTCTTCTGTGAAAAGCTGAAAAGCTCCCCCAGCGCCCTCTTTGGATGTAGTTACCTCAATTCACCAGTAGCTCACAAGAGTCTTGCAGTGTGAAAAGGATTTATGCCAAACCAGTTAAGTTCATGTACAGACATGGTATTTGCCCCTCTTCAGTGCAGAGCAAAACTTACTGGCTGACGGGGGTGGAAGGCAAGAGTGGCTTAGAGGGGGGGAAATCTCTCCTTGGGTGAGAGCCACCAAGAAGGTGTTGTGAGGATTTAGCACCTTTCAGACCTAAATTTGCTGTTCTGCAAAACATAAAGGCTTCTAGGAAAAGAGCTGAAAAGCTCCACAGCGCCCTTCTTCATTCAAAACCATCCAATAGAGGGCCCTGTGAAGCATGTTATTGCATTTGGACTTAGGGTTGTTTTTATGTTCACGGTTCTGGGCACATTTTACACTAGGTTTTTACCCATTGACATCAATAGTAAATTTCCATCCGTTTTCAGTGTGGAATGTGACCAGAATAAACATGTGCTAAGGGCCTCATGTATGAAAACTATCTAGCTCTAAGACTTTATTTGCTCTCCATAGCAATCAATCAGAGCTCCCCTTTAATTTTTTCAGAGAAACTATATGAAATAAAACGGGGAGCTCTGATTGATTCTATGGAGAGCAAATAAAGTCTTAGACCTAATAGGTGTTCTTTGAACTCCAACTCATATTTTATATTAATATTAATGTCAATGGGAATGGTTTACTTTTGGTTTTAGACGAGTATTTCAAGCCAGAATCTGTGTGGATTCTGACTTGAAATACTTTTGTGTGAACAGAGCCTTACTTTGCTGTTGATCAGGTACTGTCTGACAAAACTTTATTGAGAGGTGCTAACAAAAGTTACTCTTCAACATAAACCCCCAACCTCAGCTGCAATATTATAATCTTGTCATTCTTGACATTCTATTAGATAATAGGCCAGACTTTTTATAACACAGTCTACGTAATTATAAATGGGGGTATAGAAAGTTATTCCAAAAGGCTCGTGGGAAAATAGCTGGGATTCTGTATGAGCCTTTTAGAAGTTTTTAGTTTTAAATTTTGAAGCAATTAAGGCAAATAAATATCCACAACCGATTATGGTGCCTCTCCCTAAAGAGATACCTAACCCTATTGAGTATAAAAAATAAACAGAGGAACAGGTTACATTTAATATGCTTGAAAAGTACATATCTTGTATAATATTTTGAATCTTTCCATATGGTTAGAATTTCTTTTCTCATGTTACATAATGAGCCCTTAAATGATATATTTTTTGAGATCAAAGGGGGCTTTTTTCCTTCTATTTAAAGTACTACCCGTACACTTAACTTTTATAAGAATCCTTAAGCAGTCATCTACAGTAATTTATTCTTCCATTTACTTTCTTAAGCAATTCATGACTAAATTTTACGCAATCTCGGAAATAGTGATTTTGTTATAAATGACGTGTGTACCTGCAAGGAATCTGGGAATGAAACAAGAAATACTGTCATTACAGGAGCCAAAAAAACTGTGAATTTAAGGTGTTAATGATACGTTCTAAACACATTCACTTCAGAATAGCTTTTTAAAAGTTTGCCTTTATATATAGAAATTTATAATTGGGAATCCTACCAGGTTGATGGGGAGATTAACAGCAGTAATATTTAGGTTTTATTCTCATTTCCTTTACAAAAAATCCCAAAATTAACTTTTTTTTAAAGTTTTAAATAGGCCCTATATCTTATACAGGTGTACTGTGTTTATATTTGAGTTTTGTACCTTTTATAAAGTTGTTAAAGCCCTTGCTTCCCTTTAGACTGTTTTACTCTTAGGCCCCGTTCACACGGCTTATTTGCCGACAGATTGGCGCCGTATTCCGGCCGATTTGCGCTTCAATACGGCGGCCAATCCGTCGGTAGTCATTACGGTAATCCATGCTCTCATAGAGAACATGGATTCCGTCGCTCCTCCCCGTCGGCAAATCCGCCGCGGGGGGAAAAGTGACATGCACATTATTTACGGCGGGGACGGGCGTAAACAAAGCATTGTTAAGGGGGCCGGGAGCCCACCCCGCCCCTCGGGCCCCCCCCAGTTCCCCCCCTTATTCAGGGCGCACAAATCCGTCGGGAAAAATAAGCCAGTAAACCCGGCCTTAGGTCTGTTTTCAATGGTATTATGATTTTTCTGTTTAAGGGCCCATGATAATTTGATAGATCCATTGTATCTATTTAATTTTAATCCTGATAGATCCAGCCTTTTACACAATGCACTTTAATACCCTTAGGCAAGCCCCTTCTTGATTCAATGGTCACACTACTAACCTGTCGAAACTGCAAGACAGGGGGGCATGTTGCCAAAAATGAAGTTTACAAATTGTCAAAAAAAAAAGTGGAACATTAAATTGGGAAGAACCATGGCAAAAGATGACAAGGAGTTCCCTGGTATTTAAAACTTTACTTTTAAATGTAAAATTCTCTACATCTTTGTACTGTAAATTTTTTTATTCTCAGTAATAGGGGGTAGGGGTAGCCATAATTTTAACTTTTTAAACCCTATTGCTTATGTTTTTTTTTATTCATTTAACATATATTGTATATGCACAAAACAAGAACATTGTAAAACCAAATGCTCACTGTGTTTTATATCATAAAATTCCCATATTCCACCTAGAAAAAAAAAAGCATGGCTTCTACAGGAAAATATGTTAGAAAAAACGCATTATGAAGAAATGGAAAGAAAAAACATATGCATATCCCCATAAAATTTCCCCCAAAAATTTGGATCTATTTCCAACAATTTCAAGTACAATTTTGTGCATGGAATTATATTAAGAAACCCCATAAAGGGTTGCGGGGTAGATTAGTTATTAAAGGAGTTATTCATTAAAACTTTCAGCCTCTGTCTGTGGCTGGGAGTTTAATTGAGGGGCATGCTGTTGTCTGCCTCTTGTCCCCTCTTCCCCCCTCCCCTCAGCAACAGAAAGCTCTCCTCCCTAACTCCATACGAAAGGGGGGGGGGGGGGTTTTCTGCAGAGTTAAAACCCTTTGTGTGCCACCCAGGTCTGCTGCAGCTCTTTGCTGTCTCCACTCAGGGGACAGAAGGGGCTGATCGAGTGTGGAGCAGAGCAGGGGGGATGCAAGTGTTCCTAAAACCCCTTCTTGCTCTTGCAAACAGACACAGGGGAGTGGGGAAAGGTTACTATATCAGGATGTTTTTCCCAGTACAGCAAAGCAAACTGTTCACATGCCTTTTTCTGTTTCCCTTACTAAGTGACAGCTCCACAGACCACATATTTATATAACAAAAAAGGGGGGACTGTGCACATTAACTGTATAGAGGCAGGGGAAAGCAGGGGACACACGGGGTTTAATCCAGGCAAACAAAGGGCAAGAACCCGAAAACCTCCTTCTCCCTTTATACGAAGCTTCTGTGTGGGGGGGGGTCTCTGCTCAGCCCTGTATGAGTATACAGAACCTGCACCATGGTAAGGTCAACAGGTCGCCTCTATAGAAATTTTAGAAGCTGATGTAGTACTACTAAAAGGGCTAACTCAAAATAAGTAGGACATTTTAATAAAATATATTGCAAAGCTGTTGTTTTTTTTTAAAAAATCTTTTAATTAAAACCCAATCATTTTACGGGCAACCCCCTTTTAAATTATGATAACGCATAAACCCAATCAAAAAATGTGGTTTACTCGCCCTTCCCTTGGGCCTATTCAAACTTTATATGGAGTTTTTTCCCCCGCTGCTCATACCATCTCGCTGGGATTAAATAGGGTTTTATAGTTTTTCAGGCCGAAAAAAGACATACGTCCTTCCAGTTCAGCCATTTTTAAAGTGCTGCTAAAAATGTTTTAAAAAGTTTTATCCAGAGGAAGGCAAAAACCCCATGAGGGAGGAGCCAAAATTTACCTTTTTTAGGGAAAAAAAACCTTCCTGACTCCAATTGGCAAAGGAAAAATCCCCGGATCCGCCCCCCCCCCAGAAATCCTATCACTATAACTTTTTTTATTACATTAGAAATGTATCCAGCCCCTTTTTTCGGGAAACCTATCATATAATTGTTTTTAACACGCTCCCGAAATGGGATCAAGCCTTTTTTGAATCTGTTTGAAATTTACCAGAAATTCCTCTGGCAGAGGTTCCACAGTCTCAACCCCTCTAACGTAAGAATCCCTTTCTATGTTTATGTAGAAATTTCTTTCCCCAAGACGTAGAGGGAGCCCCCTTGTTTAGATAAGCCCGGGGGTATAAATAAATCTTTGCGGGATCTTTTTTGGGCCTTAATTTTTTTAAAAACACATTTTCATTTCCCCCCCGAACCCGTCTTTTTTCTAAAACAAATAACCCTAACCTTGTTCTTTCTATTGCAGTCCCCCCAGCCCTTTTAAATTTTATTTTTTTTGCCGCCTTTTCCCTTTTCAAGTTACAATTTTCTTTCCTTGCATGGTGCCCAAAATTTTAAAAATATTTCCAGGGTTGGTCTAACCAGTGACTGTTGGGGGGAGAATAATGTTCCCTTCATGTGCATCTATGCCCCTTTTAAAAAACCCCCATGATCCTATTACCTTGGAGTGCTGTGAACACTGGCTGCTAAAAAGTTTATTGCCCACGGTTCCCCAAAGCCCTTTCTCCATGTCAATTTTTACCCTGTTTTTCCATTTAAATGTAATCATATAATGGTTTTTCCTCCCCATGTGCAAAAACCTTGCATTTATCAGTTTTTAAAAACCTCATCTGACACTTCTCTGCCCAGGCCCCAACCTATCCAACCCCTTTGTAATAACCATTATCCCCCATTGTGTGGTTTCCTTTACGAGTTAGTATAAATTGCAAAGATGATAATTTACTGTGCAATCCCTGGAAAGGGATATTTATGAAAATTAAAGAGGATAGGGCCCAAATACTGCCCCTGTGGTACCCCATTTATAACAGGGATCCGTTGAGTAGCCCCGTTAATTCCACCCTTTGTTTTCAAAACGGGGCCCAGTTGCTTACCCACTTGCACACTTTTTTCCCCCAGTCCAAGCATTTCAATTTTTACTTACCAACCTTTTAGTGGAACAGTATCAATTTTTTAGAAAAACCAAATTTTGACTCGTGCTTCACCCCGACCAGTCTGGAAAACCTCCTCTTAAAAGTGATGAGTTTATTTTGACAGGACCCTAACCTTTAACCCCAATGGGGAAAAACGGCGTTAAAATTTTTTTCAGTGAGATATCCAGGATGATCTTTTAAAGAAAAACCCTCAAACTTTTTCCCTACAACAGAGGTTAAGCTTCCCGGGGCCTGTAGTTTCAAGGATCACTTTTTGCCCCCTTTTTGAATATTGGTCCCACATTTGCTTGCGCCAATCCTTTGGGCATACCCGTTATTATACAGCCCAAAATATTAAAAATAGGGGCCTATCTAACACTTACTTAACCCCCTTAAAAAACGGGGTGAAAATAACCGTAGGGCCTGGATTTTTTGTCTATTTTAATCTTCCTAAGGCGGAGCTGCACTTCTTCCTGGTTAGACAAAAAAATTTTTTAAGTTGGGTTATCATCCTTTTTTAACGGAAAAGCTCATCCTCCTGGGTAATACAGTGGAAAAGAAATTGTTTAATGGTTTGCTTTTTTCTCTCGCCCTCTATAGTTCCCCCTCTGTTTTTTTTAAAGAGCCAACTATTTTTTTTTTAAATCTTTTTACTA
Organism: Phyllomedusa bahiana; assembly: GCA_025379985.1. Lineage (NCBI taxonomy): Eukaryota > Metazoa > Chordata > Amphibia > Anura > Hylidae > Phyllomedusa > Phyllomedusa bahiana. The sequence goes on from JAODAL010085930.1 coordinate 5,950, forward strand.
TTTTTATGTTAAAAAATATTTTGGGGTTATTTTTACTTTTATGGAAAATACGTCTTTTTCTGTCTCTAGCTTTGCTGCCTTTATCTTTTTTTTTACAATTAATTTTTTTTCCCTTTTTTTTTTAGTGCCTTTTCCCCTTGCCCCTCCTGTTTTAGTAGTAAATGCTTTCTTTTTTTTTTTTTATTGCCCCCTTTCATCTCTGTTGATCACATTGGGTTTTTTGTTTCTAATTTTTTTTTTTTACCATTGGTATGTACCTCTCACAGTGGGCGCCTAGTTTTTTTAAAGATCTCCCTTTTTTTTTTTTTTGTTCTGTATTTTTAAACCCCCTTTGTCCATCAATAAGTTTAGTGCCTTCTAAGCGGGGTTTAAAATTCCCTTTCCCCAAAATTTCAGTTTTTTTGTGGCTCCTGACAAAAGGTTTTTTTTAAGGTAAAAGGAAGTTTATTATTTTAAAAGGGTCACTATTCCCTAGGTCCCCCTAAACCCGGAACCTTTTGTTACTTGTCGGTCTATTTATCAAATTAATTAGTAGGGCCTTTCCCTAGTCGGTTCCTGCACCATATGGAAAGGTAATTATCTTTATTATAACAAAAAACCTGTTTCCTTTGTGAGAGCAAAGGGTTTTCAGATTCCAGTTTATGTCGGGTATTTAAAGATCCCCCAGAATGACAACCATTCTGTTTAGATGCTTCATTATTTCCCTGAGGAACATATCTTTATGGGTTTGTTTATTTGGGGCCTTTATAGCAACCCCTTTTAAAATTTATTTAAATGTTACTTCCCCCTGTTATTTCCCCTAGTGTTCCACTTTTTCAAAAATGTCCCTATATTTTCCCCCGCAGTATTGGTTTTTCAGACAGGATTTTACTGAGACGGGAACCTCCCCCTTCCGGTGTTTGGGTCACTTTAAAAAGACTGAACCTGCAAGTAACAGCCCGTCGTAGCTCTGTCCAGCCATTCTCGTTATCCCCCTTTGTCTATTTTTTTTTTTGAATTATATTCTGTCTTTATTTTGTTGGTCGACCCCTTTCATTGGTCACATGCAATTTTAGAGATTTTCCAGTTTTTATTCCTTTCTCCTATTCTTTTTAACTTTGTCCCCCTTCCCTCCACCCCCCCCCTGATTTATTACAAATTTTCCCAGCTCTTATTTCACTATCTTGCACGCATATGTGTAGTTTTCCCCCCCCCCAGTCCTAGTTTAAATATTTCCCTCCCCCTTCCAGCCTTTTGTCCCCCCCAAAACAGCTGCACCCCCCCATTTAGGTGCAGCCCATCCCTTCATAGAGCCCTTGCCCAAAACAAATAGCCCAGTTCTCCAAAACCCAAAAATCCCCCTTTCCAAACCAATTTTTTTAGCCCCTTTTTCACCTCTTAATCTCCCCCTGCCTCTCTGGTGTGGCCCCTGGGTAAGTAATATTTTGAAAAATTTTAAACCCGGAGGTCCCGCCCCTTGGGTTTTTGCCTAAGTCCCCCGAAATCATTTTTTAAAGGGCACTCACCTACCTCTAACTTTGTCATTGGGCCAATGTGGACCCAAAAGCTGGGTTCTCACCCGCCCCACCCGCAATTGTCAGCCCATCCCCCCGATTGCGAATGGCCCCGGTAAACAAATAATGTTCAAAGGGCCCGGTTTTTGGCAATTGCCCCTTTTCTTTTCCCCCAAAAATGGAGTCCCCCAATTAGCAAACCCGCCAGCTGCCCCGTACTCCCATTCCCAATCTTCGGGGCGGGGGTAGTGCTTGCCTTTGAGCAATGCTATTTTAATGACATCCCCCCCACCGCCAATTTGCAAATTTGTTGGGGGCACCAGTAGGTCTAGCCTCCTTTTAATTTCCACTACCCCTTTTTTTTAATTTTCCCAGCTAGTGCCTCATGTTCCTGCAAACCCCCATGCTACCACCCTCCTCAGCTTAAAACCCGCATGATTTTCTCAGTGAGCATAACTCGTCCAAGTTTGGCAATGGTCTAGTGTTTGCCACTTTCTTATTTTGATCCGGATACGGGGTTTAATGGCAGTGTGCACACATTTGCCAGCAGTATGCCCCCTGAAAATGTTGTCAAGGTGGCTACATTGCACAGGGGTTTTGCCGGACAGATTGTCAACATGGAATCATGGGGATGTTTCAAAAAAAACCAAAAAAGAAAAAACAGATAAAATATGAGAAATTGTATAAAAACTGCCCTTTTAAAAAACCTCAAATCTAAAGTCCCCCAATTTAAGTCCCCATTTTGAAAAAAGAACAAAAAACAAAACAGAAAAAACCACGCTCAGAATACCGCTAAAAAACCCCATCTTATAACCTTTGATCCAGCAGCAGCAGCAACTCTCCTCTTAGAAGGCATTAACCATTGGTTTGTGGTGCATTCAATGATTCCAACACAGAGCAACAATCCAGCATGGTTGGCTAAAAGCAGGTTACTTTAAATTGAAGAAGCCATTTAAAAGCTAAAAGGGCAGGAATGGGAAGGGTACTTATGCTTTCGAAACAGAAAAGGTTCTTGCTCAAGTAATCTCTAATTTTTCTGCATGACAATTTAAAAAAATTTGAGAAAAACCCAAAACCCGGTCTATCTATCCAACAGTTATTTCCTAATTTCTAACAGAATACGACAATACAAAGTAAATCTTTAAATTTGTTTTCATATCAAATTCTTTAAAAATTTCATTTGTTCAGTAAACGATATAGCATTATAATAATTGCCTAATCAATTAGCCTGGGTGCTAATTGATGGCACTACTGTGTCTGGCTCTGATACAGCTGTGAGCAGCAGAATTGGCCATAGAGCAAGGTCTCCGGTGAGGCTCAGTCCATATCATATATGGGGACCCTCCAAATCGGGCAGTGCAGTCATAGGCTAGGGGCCGTTCTGTTCAGCCTGGGAGAAATCCTACCCGGCGGGCAGGCTCGTTGGAGGTCAGGGGCCTACGCTCTACTATTAGGTCAGTGTTCTTTTGCCTCCTACCATCACTTCTCATAGTTCTCCAGAAGGCGCCTGGGTGATAAAACCCGCCCGGGGACCCCCCCCGCATTGTTCCCTTGCTGGGGAGGAAGATTCCAGGGCTGCAAGCTCCCATGACCTGGATCAGGGCCACCGGCAAGAAGACGGAAGTCAGTCGGCTGGCCTGGGCTTTAGTGAGCCAGGACTTAATGACAGTAAGTACGGGGGGTGATCTCAAGGGTCGGTGAAAAAGCGGACCCTATAAGAAAAATGGGGGGAGGTATAGGCTCTGAAGGTCATTGTGGGGGGGAGCGGGACCCAAGGATTGGAGCAATGACTGGGGGGGTTCACAGTGCCCTGCAGTCTGGTGAGGGGGAAAATCTATGTGTTGTCTGTCTTCGTCTGCTTTGTTTTCTCAGGGGTTTAGTTTGGAGGGAGCTCTAACTTTCACTGGTCTGGGGATGGCAGTCTGTCAGGCAGAGGGAGAATGGGCCCAGTGGGTGGCAAGATTTGAGTGGCAGCATCATGGACTTGTTGGCCTGTTTGGATTAAAAGGTAGCGAGGAGTTGGTCTCCGTCTCAAGTGTCAGCCTGGATTCCAGTGGAAATGTCCCTGGGGAATGTAGGGTTAGGGGTGGCATAGGGGGTGAACTTAGTGGTGCCCTTGCGATCATCCCAAACCAAAAAAAATACTCAAAATACCTTTGAAGTTCATTTTTAAAAAGTTACATTCACAAGCTTAAATGTATTTTATTGTATTTTATAGGGAAGAGTGAAGAAATAAAGGGGGGATACGTTTGAGGGTAAAAGGTAATTTTAGGTAGCTTTCGAGTACTAGTCCCCTTTTTAGCTGATGTTACAAGGAAAAGGAAAATTTTTCAGACTTTTTATACACAAAAGACATGGACCCTTTAAAGGATCTTGAATTCTTAAAAAAACCAATGCAATATAAGCAGACAAGTCATTTACAAAGGGCAAGAAATTTAACAATCTGGAAACTTGTGGGGCGTGAGGTTTTATGTGATGGCAAACAAATAGCAAGTATTTGTGAAGTGTAAGGAAAATGATACGTGCTTTTTCAAAATGTTTGCAAATTAAAAACTAAAAGTGTGGCAAGCATATGTATTCGGCTCCCTGTACTATACCGCTAAATAAAATTCAGAGTGACTAATTGCCCTCAGTTGGTCAATGGTAAAAATGTATGTAAATTTTTTTCTGTTAATACAGTGTATTGTGGAAGGGCCCCAGCACTTCAGAGAACTCCTTTATTTACATTATATAGTTGCGTTATATGTTGATCGGAAAACTGGGATAAAGCAGGACTCCTTAGAAGGCTGTATAATTACCCCGTAGTAGTATGAAAAGGGCTCATGTAATATCTTCAAGAAATTTTAAAGTTTTATGTAAACCCTATCTGTGTCTAACACAAAACTGATGGACCCCCCTTTTAAACACAAAACAGGGGTGGGGTCCCACGGGGAATTACGGGGGCTTCTGAGCATGGCAGGCCTGGAGTTATTTT
>JAODAL010085931.1:0-10416 GCA_025379985.1 Phyllomedusa bahiana
ACCTCACAGGCCCAAAATAGAGATTCTCCCAAGATTTTTTTATAAACCGGGCTGTATCTTGAACAAGGGGGGCATCCTCTATGTCTTAGGACAAATTTTACATAAACGTAGAAGGGATTCTTTACTGTCAGTGCAGTGAGAGTGTGGAATTCTCGGCCCGAGGCAATTGTCATGGTGACGTCACTGACAGAGTTGGTAAAGGGGGTGGATGCATTTCTGGAGCGTAATCATATAACAAGTTATAGTGACTCGGATTCAGGCGAGGGGTCATTGATCCAGGGATTTTTCCGATTGCCAGATTGGAGTCGGGAAGGAATTTTTCCCTAAAATGAGGACAATTGGCTTCTACCTCATTGGGGTTTTTTGCCTTCCTCTGGATCAACACCTTAGCTCAACAGGCTGAACTTGATTTACATCTCGTCTCTTTTCGTCATTACAAACTATGAATCGACCATTTTAGGTTCACTGGACATAGACTATCCCTGTCCTGGGCCACAGCATGAGCCCCAAACCTGCATGATCCCCAGATTAAAATGTGTCGCAAAAAGGAGTCTTTCAACCACCATTTTAGTTTCACTGGACATAGACTATCCCTGTCCTGGGCCACAGCATGAGTCCCAAACCTGCATGACCTCCAGATTAAAAAGTGCCACAAAAAGGAGTCTTTCAACCACCATTTTAGTTTCACTGAACATAGACTATCCCTGTCCTGGGCCACAACATGAGCCGCAAACCTGCATGACCCCCAGATTAAAAAGTGCCGCAAACAGGAGTCTTTCAACCACCATTTTAGTTTAACTGGACATAGACTATCCCTGTCCTGGGCCACAGCATGAGCCCCAAACCTGCATGATCCCCAGATTTAAAAAGTGCGCAAAAAGGAGTCTTTCAACCACCCTTTTTATCACTGGACATTAGACTATCCCTGTCCTGGGCCACAGCATGAGCCCAAACCTGCATGACCCCAAGAAAAAAAGGGGACGCAAAAAAGGAGTCTTTCAACCCCCATTTTAGTTTCACTGGACATAGGACTCTCCTGTCCGGGACACAGCATGAGACCCAAACCTGCATTGACCCCCCGATTAAAAACTGAAGCAAACAAGGAGTCTTTCAACCACCATTTTAGTTTCACTGGACATAGACTATCCGTGTCCTGGGCCACATCATGAGCCTAAAACCTGCATGACCCCCAGATTTAAAGACTGCTGGGAAAAGGAGTCTTTCAACCACCATTTTAGTTTTACTGGACATATGACATCCCCTGTCCCGGGCCACTGCATGACCCCAAAGCTGCATGACCCCCAATTATAAAGTGCCGCAAAAAAGGAGTCAAAAAGGAGTCTTTCAACACCATTTTAGTTTTCGGACATGACTTTCCCGTCCGGGGCCAAGCAAAAAAAACCCCAAACCCAAAAAAAAACCCCAGATTAAAAAAAAATTTTTCAAAATGGGGGTCTTCAAAAAACCCCATTTAAGTTTATGGACATAGAAATTTTTGTTTTGGAAAGAAAAAGGAAAATGATAAAGTTTAAAAAAAGGGCAAAAAGGGGTTTTTTTTCAACCCATTTTTTTTTCATGAACATAGACTATCCTGCCCGGGGCCCCACAGTTCCCCCAAAAAACCTGCATGCCCCCAATTAAAAAGTGCTGCAAAAACGGAGTCTTTCAACCACCATTTTAGTTTCACGGGAATAGACTACCCTATTTTTGGGCCACACATGACCCAAACCTCATGACCCCCAGATTAAAAAGTGCCGAAAAAGGGGGCCCTTTAAAACCACCTTTTTTAGTTTCACGGACATAACATCCCATATTGCCAACTTTTGAAAATGAAAAGTGGAGACCCTATGGGCGGCGCGCAAAGCGTCCCGCGGCAAAAATTTGCATGGACACGCCCATTTTGCGGTATCCACCCCCTTAAAAAAAGCCACACCCACTCCCCCAACCATAAGGTTTTGGAAAAAAGCAGGTAGATCCCCTTATAGCCAGGTGTACCCCCCCAAAACCGGGGTGGCCTTTTAAGGCCGGTAATCCCCTTGTAGCAAGTAGTCCCCCTGTACCAGGTAGACCCAAATTTGTAGCCAGGTAATGCCCCCTTTTGTTACCAGGTAGGTGCCCCCCTTTGTTACCCCAGGTAGGTCCCCTTTGTTAGCCAGGTAGTCCCCCCTTTGTTCCCAGGAGGCCCCCTTTGTTAGCCAGGTTGCCCCGCATTGTTACCAGTAGGCCCCATTGTTTCCAGGTAGTGCCCATTGTTTCCCAGGTTTCCCCCCATTGGCCAGGTATTTGCCCCCCATGGTTGCCAGGTAGTGCCCCCATTGGTTGCCAGGTAGTCCCCCATTGTTTCCAGTAGTCCCCCTTTGTTTCCCAGGTAGTGCCCCATTTTTGCCAGGTAGATGTCCCCTCTGTTGCCAGGTAATGTCCCCTCTGTTGCCGGGTAGTTCCCCCATCTTTACCGGGTAGGCCCCATTGTTAACCAGGTAGGCCCCCATCTGTTTGCCAGGTAGTGCCCCCTCTGTTCCCAGTAGAGCCCCCTCTGTTGCAGGTAGTGCCCCTTGTTGCCAGGTATCCCCCCTCTTTTCCGGTATGCCCCCACTGTTACCAGGTATCCCCCCACTGTTACCCAGGTATGCCCCTTTGGTGCCGGGGTTTCCCCCCATTGGTCCCAGGTAGTGCCCCCATTGGCCAGTAGTGCCCCCTTTGGTTGCCAGGTAGCCCCCCCATTTTTTTGCCAATAGTCCCCATTGTTTGCCAGTAGGCCCCAAGTTACCCGGGTGTGCCCCCACTTTTCCCGGGTAGTGCCCCCTCTTTTACCAGGAAGTCCCCCATCTGTTAGCCAGTAGTCCCCCCATCTTTTTTCCGGGTAGATTCCCCCCTGTTCCCAGGTAGAGCCCCCTCTGTTGCCAGGTAGTGCCCCCCTTTCCCAGTAGTGCCCCCATTGTTAGCCAGGTAGTGCCCCCATTGTTACCCGGGGTGTGCCCCATTTTGTTCCCAGGTAGTGCCCCCTTTGCCGGGTATGCCCCCTTTTGCCAGGTAGTCCCCCATTGTTGCCAGGTGATCCCCCCCTTTTGTTGCCAGGTATTTGCCCCTCTGTTACCCGGGTAGACCCCCTAAAGCTAAAAAAAAAAAATAATAAAACCCACTTACCTTACCGGCCCTGCACCCGGGGGCCATTCCTGCCCGATTCTTCAGCGGGGTAGGGGAAGTAAGCCCGCGCGTCACTTCCCCCTGCGCCCCTGACCTGTAGTGCGGGGCCCACACCGGGGCCACTACAGGGGGAGGAGGCAGGGGGAGCGATCCCCCGCCCCCCCCGCACAGTGAGACCGCGGGGGTAGCGGGCCCTGCGGCCCCTTTACCCGCCCGTAGGACGGTCCCGGCACAAGATAGCGCACTAGCGGTACCTTGCGCCGCGGTAATTTAAAGGAACCCCCCCGCCCGCGGGGGGGGGGGAATGCCAACTCCCCGAGAGGGCGGGAGGGACCCCAAATACGGGGCCCCCCCCCCAAAAAAGGGGGGGTTGGCATTATGACTATCCCGCCTGGGGGAACAGAGCCCCAAACCCAAAAGACCCCCAATTTAAAAGACGCTGGGAAAAGGATTCTTTCAAACCCCCATTTTTGTTTCATGGAATAACTACCCCTGTCCCGGGCCCCGCATGAGCCCAAACCTGCGTGACCCCCAAATTTAAAAAGGAAAAAAAAGGGGGTCTTTCAACCCCAATTTTTTGTTTCATGGACATAGACTATCCCCGCCCCGGGCCAAAAAAAATGAGCCCAAACCCGCTGACCCCCCGATTATAAAGTCCGCAAAAAGGGGTCTTTTAAAACCCCCATTTTTAGTTTCACTGGACATTGCTATCCCTGCCTGGGCCACAGCATGAGCCCCCAAACCTGCATACCCCAGATTAAAAAGTGCCGAAAAAAGGGGTCTTTTAACACCATTTTTTGTTTCTCTGGACAAGACTATCCATGTCCTGGGCCACAGCTAGCCCCAACCCTTCATGAACCCCCGATTAATAAAGTTACCGCAAAAAGGAGTACTTTCAACTCCACCATTTTAGTTTCACATGGTCATAAGACTATACCTGTCATGGGCCACAGCATGAGCCCCAAACCTGCATGATCCCCAGATTAAAATGTGACTGCAAAAAGGAGTCTTTCAACCACCATTTTAGTTTCACTGGAATAGGGACTATCCACTGTCCTGGCACAACCATGACGCACAAAACCTCGCATGACCCCAAGATTAAAAAATGGACGCAAAAAGGAGTCTTTCAACCACACTTTTAGTTCCACTGGACATGGACTCTCCCTGTCCTGGGCCACAGCATGAGCCCCACAACCTGCATGACCCCCAGATTAAAAAGTGCCGCTAAATAAGGAGTCATTTCAACCACCTTTTAGTTTCACTGGACTGGACATCCCGGTCCTGGGATACGCATGTGACCCCAAACCTGCATGACCCCAGATTTAAGACTGCTGGGAAAAGGAGTCTTTTCAATCCAACATTTTAGTTTCATGGACTTAGACTATCCCTGTCTGGGCCACCAGCATGAGCCCATACCTGCATGACCAAGATTAAAAGTGCCGCAAAAAAGGATCTTTCAACCACCATTTTAGTTTTCTCTGGACATAGACTTAATCCCTGTCACTGGGAAAAGCATGAGCCCAAACCTGCATGACCCCCAGATTAAAAAAGTGACGCAATAGGTGTCACTTTCAAGCCACCATTTTAGTTCATCTGGACATAGACTATCCCTGTCCTGGGCCACAGATGAGCCCAACCTGCATGATCCCCAGATTTAAAAAGTGCTGCAAAAAGGAGTCTTTCAAACCACGTTTTAGTTTCACCTGGACATAGGAACTATCCCTGTCCTGGGCACAGCATGAGCCCCAAACATTGCATGACCCCCAAGCTTAAAATGTGCTGCTAAATGAGTCTTTCATCCACCGTTTTAGTTCTCACAGGACATAGACTTTCTGTCCTGGCACACAACATGAGCCTCCAAACCTGCATGATCCCCAGATTAAAAGTGCCTGCACAAAAAGGAGTCTTTCAACCACCATTTTAGTTTCAATGGACATAGACTATCCCTGTCCTGGGCTCCACAGCATGAGCCCAAACCTGCATGACCCCAGATTAATAAAATGACACCCCACCCCCACTTCGTCTTTCAACCACCATTTTAGTTCACTGGACATAGACTCTCCAGTGTCTTGGCTCAGCATGAGCCCCAAACCTGCATGACCCCAGATTTATACAGTGCCGCAAAAAAGGAATCTTTCAACCACCATTTTTTTTTCACTGGATATTGGACTATCCGTGTCCTGGGCCTACTGCATGAGCCTTCAAAACCTGTTTGACCCCCAGAATTAAAAAATGACGCAAAAAAGGAGTATTTCAACCACCGATTTTAGTTTACTGGACATAGACTATCATGTCCGGGGCCACAGCATGTGACCACCAAACCGCATGATCCCCAGATTTAAAATGTGTCGCAAAAGGAGTATTTCAACCACATTTTAGTTTCATCTGGACAGAGTACTCCTCCACTGTTCATGGGCCACAGGCATGAGGCCCCATTCCTGCATGACCCCCAGATTAAAAGACTGCTGGGGAAAAAGGAGTCTTTTCTAACCACATTGTTGTTTCACTGGACACTAGGACTATCCCTGTCATGGGGCCACAGCAAGAGCCACCAAACTGCATGACCCGATTAAAAAGTGCCGCAAAAAGGAGTCTTTCAACAACATTATAGTTTCACTAGACATAGTCTATTCACCCTGTTCCTGGGCCAACAGAATGAGCCCCAAACCTGCATGACTCCCAGATTAAAACAGTGCCGCAAAAAGGAGTCCTTTCAACCACCATTTTAGTTTCACTGGACATAGACAATACCTGGTTGGGCCACAAGCATGTGCCCCCAAACCTGCATGACCCCCAGATTTAAAGAATGTGGAAATTAGGAGTCTTTCAACCACCATTTTATGTTTCTCTGGGACAAGTGTCTATCCCGGTCTGGGCCTCAGCATGAGCCCCAAACATGCATGACCCACTGATTAAAAAAGTGACGCTAAAAAGGAGTCTTTCAACCACCATTTTAGTTTCATGGACTTAGACTATCCCTGTCCTGGGCCACTAGCATGTGCCCCAAACCTGCATGATCCCCAGATTTAAAAAGTGCTGCAAAAAGGTGTTTTTCAACCACCATTTTGTTTCACTTGGACATAGACTATCCCTGTTCCTGGGCCACAGCTGGAGACCCAAACCTGCATGGAAAAACCACGGATTTAAAAAGTGGCATGCATAAAATGGAGTCTTTCAACCACGCTTTTAGTTTCAAAGGTTACATTGTCTTTCCCTGTCCTGGGCCACAAACTTGAGAACACAAACCTGCATGTCCCCAGATTAATTAGTGCCGCCTATAAAGGAGTCTTTCAACACCACAATGTTTGTTTCAAGGGAACATAGGGACTATCCCTGTCCTGGCCAAAGAAAGGCCCCCAAAACCTGCATGACTCACCACAATTAATATATGACGCAATAAGGAGTCTTTCAACCACCTCTTAAGTTGAATGCGAAATAGACTATCATGTCCGGGGCCACAACACTTGAGCCACCCAAACTGATGATCCCCAGGATTAATAAGTGCCGCCAAAAAGGAGTATTTCAACCACCTTTTTAGTTTAATGGATCATAGACTATCCCTGTCCTGGGCAACAGCATGAGCCCCAAACCTTGCATGATCCTCAGATTAAAAAGGGCTGCAAAAAGGAGTCTTTTCAACCACCCTTTTTGTTTCACTGTCATAGGGACTATCCACTGTCCTGGGGCCACTGCATGAGGCACCAAACCTGCAGACCCCAGATTAAAAAAGGACGCAAAAAGGTGTCATTTCTCCACCATTTTTGTTTCAACTGGGACATAGGACTCTCCTCTGTCCTGGGCCACAGCATGAGGCCCAAATCTGCATGACCCCAGATTAATAAAGTGCCGCAAAAAAGGGAGTCTTTCACCACCATTTTAGTTTCACTGGACATAGACAATTCCCGGTCCTTGGGGAAAAGCACTGAGCCCACAAAACCTGCATGACCCAGATTTACATAAGACTGCTGGAAATAGGAGGTCTTTCAACCACCAATTTTAGTTTCCACTGGGACATAGACAATCCTGTCCTGGGCCACAGCATGAGCCCAAACCAAACCTGCATGACCCCCCAGATTCTAAAAGTGCCGCATAAAAGGAAGTATTTCATACCACCATTTTTAGTTTCTCTGGTATAGGGTCTATCCCTGTCCTGGCCACAAAAGCATGAGCCCCAAAACCTGCTCATGACCCCTCCAGATTAAAAAAGTGACGCAAAAAGGAGTCTTTCACACACTCCATTTTAGTTTCACTGGCATAGACTATCCCTGTCACTGGAGACCAACAGCATGAGACCCCATACCTGCATGATTCCCCAGATTAAAAAGTGCTGCAAAAAGGAGTCTTTCAAACCCACCAATTTTAGTTTCAATGGACATTAGACTATCCCGGTCCTGGGCCACAGCATGTGCCCTAAACCCCATGCATGACCCCCAGATTAAAAAGTGCTGCAAAAAGGGAGTTTTCAACCAACCGTTTTAGTTTAACTCGGACATAGACTATCCCTGTACTGGGCCAAACCATGAGCCCCACAAACGGACATGTTCCCCAGAATTAAAAAAGTGCCGCAAAAAGGAAGTATTTCAACCACCATTTTAGTTTTCACTGGTAAATAGTATCTATCACTGTCCGCCCCCACCCCCCACCCCCCCCCCCCCCCCCCCTGTCTCCCCCACACAACCCTGGGCCAACAGCATGAGCCCTTAACCTGGATGGTCCCCCAGATTATAAAGTGCCGCAAAAAGTAGTCTTTCAACCACCATTTTAGTTGCACTGGACATTAGACTTATCCCTGTCTGGGCCTACAACATGAGAACCAAAACCTGCTTGATCCCTCAGATTAAAAAGTGCCGCAAAGGAGTCTTTCAAACTACCTTTTTAGTTTCAATATGGACATAGGTCCTATCCCTCTGTCCTGGGCCACTGCATGAGCCCCCAAACTGCATGACCCCCAGATTTCAAAATATGACACAAAAGAGTCTTTCACCCACCATTTTAGATGTCATCTGGAAATAGACTTCTCCTGTCCTTGGCCACAGCATGACCCCAAAACCTGCATGACCCCAGATTTTAAGACTGCTGGGGAAAAGGAGTCTTTCACACACCATTTTAGTTCACTTGGACATAGATATCCCTGTCCTGGGCCACAGCATGAGCCCCAATCCTGCATGAACCAGATTAAAAAGTGCGCTAAATGCGTCTTTCATATCCACCATTTTTAGTTTCTCTGGAATAGACCTATACCCTGGTCCTGGGCCAAAGCATGAGCCCCATAACTGCATGACCCCCAGATTAAAAAGTGACGCAAAAAGGAGTTTTTTCAACAACCCATTTTAGTTTCACTGGGCATAGTCTATAACTGTTCCTGGGCACTCAGCATGAGCCCCAAACCTGCTTGATCCCCAGATTAAAAAGTGCTGCAAAAAAGGAGTTCTTTCAAACCACCTTTTAGTTTACTGGACATAGATATCCTGTCCTGGGCCACAGCATGAGCCCCAAAACTGCATGATCCCCAGATTAAAAAGTGCAGCTAAAAGGAATCTTTCATCCCACATTTTATTTTCTCTGGATATAGACTATCCTGGTCCTGGGCCACAGCATGACCTCAACCTGTATGTCACCACCAGCATTAAAAAAATGACGCAAAAAGGGAGTTCTTTAACCACCATTTTAGTTTCACTGGATCATAGACTATACCAATGTCCTTGGGCCAACAGCATGAAGCCCCAAACCTTGCATGATCCCCAGAATTAAAATGTGTCGCAAAAAAAGGAGTCTTTCAACCACCTATTTTAGTTTCACTGGGTCATAGACCTATCCCTGTCCTGGGCCACAGCATGATCCCCAAACCTGCATGACCCCCAGATTTAATGATGTGGGAATAAGGAGTCTTTCATACCACCATTTTATTTACACTGGACCAAGACTTACTCCCTGTCTGGGCCTACAGCATGAGCCCCAAACTGCATGACCCCAGATTAAAAAGTGCCGCAAAAGGGAGTCTTTTCAACCCACTCATTTTAGTTTCACTCGACATAGATTATCCTGTCCTGGGCCACAAGCATGTGGCCCCAATCCTGAGTCTCCCAGATTAAAAAGTGCACGCAAAAAGAAGTCTTTCAACCACATTTTAGTTTCACTGGAATTGACTATTTTCCCCGGGCCACAGCAAAGAGCCCAAAAACCCGCATGACCAGATTAAAAAAGTGGGAAAAAAGGATCTTTCAAAACCCCATTTTAGTTTTATGGACTAGACTATCCCTTCCGGGGACAGCATGAGCCCCCAAACCTCATGCCCCCCGATTAAAAAGGCCGAAAAAGGATCTTTAACCACCATTTTGTTTTTATGGCTAGACTATCCCTTCCCCGGGCCACAGCATGGCCCCAAACTCATGACCCCCCCGTTAAAAAGTGCGGGAAAAAGGAAAACTTTCAAAACCACATTTTAGTTTTACTGGCAAGACTATCCCTGTCCCGGGCCACAGATGAACCCCAAACCCCATTCCCCCCAAAATTAAAAAGTGCCGGGGGAAAAAGGTCTTCAACCACCATTTTAGTTTATGGAATAGATATCCCCCTTTTTTGGGGCCCCAGATGACCCCAAACCGATGCCCCAAAAAAAGTGGGGGAAAAAGGATCTTTTTAAACCCATATTTTGTTTTATGGACATAGACTATCCCTGCCGGGCCCGCATGAGCCCCCAAACCTAAGACCCCCGATTAAAAAGTGCGGAAAAAGGATTTTTTCAACCCCCTTTTTTTGTTTCTGGACTAGACATCCCTTTTCCCTTGGGGCCCCAGCATGACCCCAAACCGCATGACCCCAGATTTTAAAAAATGCCGGGAAAAAGGGTCTTTTCAACCACCCATTTTGTTTCATGGGGAAAAGATTCCCTTCCTGGCCCAGATAGCCCCAAACCTCATACCCCCCGATTTTAAAAATGCGGGGAAAAAAGGGGGTCTTTCAAACCCCCATTTTGTTTTCACTGGACTGATATCCTTTGGGCCACAGCTTACCCCAAACCTGCATTACCCCAGATTAAAAAGTGCCAAAAGGAGTTTTCAACCACCCTTTTGTTTCACTGGACATAGACTATCCTTCCTGGGCCACGATGGCCCCCAAAAACCCGCTGACCCCAGATTAAAAAGGCCCAAAAAGGATTCTTTTCAACCACCCTTTTTAGTTTTATGGCAAAAATATCCCTTTTCCTGGGCCACAGCATGGGAACCCCAACCTGCAAGCCCCCAGATTAAAAAGTGGAAAAAGGGAATCTTT
>JAODAL010085932.1:0-10415 GCA_025379985.1 Phyllomedusa bahiana
GCTCGAGTTGTTTCCATTCTCTGAATTTGGGTGCATTGTTTCTTATTCTTGACATTGGTGCAGTTTTTTTATTCTCTGACATTGGCTGAGTTGTTTCTTTCTTGACATTTGGGTGCAGTTGTTTCTTTTTTTAAAATTGGCTGCAGTTGTTTCTATTCTCTGACAGGTTTCAGTGTTTTATTCTTGACATTGGCTGCAGTTTGTTTCTATTCTTGACAATTTTCTGCAGTTGTTTCTTTCTCTGACAGGCTGCAGTGTTTTTATTCTCTGACATTGGCGCAGTTGTTTCTTTCTCTGAAAAGGCTGCTTGTTTCGGTTCTCTGACATTGGGTGCGTTTTTTTATTTTCTACCTTGGCCAGTTGTTTCTTTCTCACTTTGGTGCAGTTTTTTCTTTCTTGACATTGGCTGCAGGGGTTTCTATTTCTGACATTGGGTGCAGTTGTTTTTTCTCTGACATTTTGGGTGCAGTGTTTTTTCTCTGCATTGGCTGCAGTTGTTTCTTTCTCTGCATTTGGGTGCGGGTTTTTTTATTCTCTGACTTGGCTCAGTTGTTTCTTTCTCGACATTTGGGTTGCGGTTGTTTCTTTCTCTGACATGCTGCAGTTTTTTTTATTTTCCCGACATTTGGGTGCAGTTGTTTCTATTTCTGGGGGAAATTGGGTCAGTTGTTTTTTATTCTTGACCGGGGTTCGTTGTTTCTATTCTTTTGACATTGGCTGCAGTTGTTTTTTTTCTCTGACATTGCTGCAGTTGTTTTCTTTTCTGACATGGCTCGTTGTTTTCTATTCTCTGACATTTTGGGTGCGTTGTTTTTATTCTCGAAAATTTGGGTGCATAGTTTTCTCTTTTTCTGACATTGGCTGCAGTTGTTTTTTTTCTTTTGACACCCGGCTGCCCGTTGTTTCTATTTTTTGACATTTTGGTTTCGTGGTTTTTTATTTCCCTGACCCTTGGTGCAGTAGTTTTTGTTCTCTGGGCATTGGCTGGGAGTTGTTTCTGTTTTCTTGGGCATTGGCTTTGGGGGTAGTTTCCTTTTTCTGCCATTGGCTGCAGTTTGTTTCTGTTTTTCTGGGCCCCTGGGTGGGATTTTTTTATTTTTCTGACATTTGGGTGCGTTTTTTTCTAAATTTTCCCGGGCATTGGCTGCAGTTTGTTTTTTTTATTCTCCGACACTGGCTTTCAGTAAGGGTTTTCTATTCTCTGACACTGGCCTGCCCCGTTGTTTCCCATTCTTTGACCCTTGGGTGCAGTTGTTTCTTTTTTCTCGACATTGGCTGCAGTTTTTTCTAGTTCTTTTGACACTGGCTTTCAGAAAGTTTTTGTTCTCTGGCATTTGGGTTTCAGTAGTTTCCCCTTTTTCCCACCCCTGGGTGCAGTAGTTTCTATTTTCTGGCACTGGGTGCAGTTGTTTCTATTCTTTTTACATTGGCTGGGAGTTGTTTATATTTTCTGACATTTTCCTGCAGTTGTTTCCCATTTTCTGACAAATTTGGGTGCAGTTGTTTCTATTTTGACATTGGCTGCAGTAGTTTTTTTCTCTGACATTTTGGGTGCGTTGTTTTTGTTCTTTTGGGCATTGGCTGCAGTTTTGTTTCTATTCTTGGGTATTGGCTGCAGCAGTTTCTATTTTTCGACATTTCCTTGGTGCAGTTGTTTCTGTTCTCTGACAAATGGCTGCCGTTTTTTCTATTCTCTACATTTTGGGGTGCGATTTTTTTTTTTCTTTGACATTGGCTGCAGTAGGGTTTTTATTCCTGAACATTGGGGTTTCAGTTGTTTCTGTTCTCTGGAAAATTGGGGTGCAGTAGTTTTTAATTTTCTGAATTGGTGGGAGTTGTTTCGGGTTTTTCTGACATTGGGTGCAGGGGTTTTTCCCGTTTTTTGACAATTTGGAAAGGCAGTTTTTTTCTATTCTCGGGCTTTGGCTCAGTAGTTTTTTTCCCTTTTTTGAAATTGGGCGCAGTTGTTTCTGTTCTCGACCCTTGGGTGCAGTTTGTTTTTTGTTTCCCGGGCACTGGCGCGTTTTTTCTATTTTTCTGACATGGCTGCAGTAGGGTTTTTATTCTCTGAAATTGGCTTTTCAGTTTGTTTCTTTTTCTCTGCCCTTTTGGGTGCAGTTGTTTCTATTCTCCCGGACATTTTTCTGCGTTGTTTCTTTTTCTCTGACATTTGACTGCAGTTTTTTTCTATTCTCTGACATTGGCTTGGGAGTTGTTTCTATTTTTCCTTTACTTTTGGGGGGGGTTTGGGGTGGTTTCTATTTTTCTGCATTGGCTCCCGTTGTTTTTTCTTTTTTGACATTGGCTGCAGTTTTTTTCTGTTCCCCGACACTGGGTTGGGGTTTGTTTTTTATTCCCCTGAATTGGCTGCAGTGGGGTTTTTATTCTCTGACATTGGTGCAGTAGTTTTTTTGTTTTTCTGACATTGGCTTGGGAGTTTGGGTTTTGTTCTTTTGACATTTGGGGCGGCAGTGTTTTCGGGGGGGGGGGGGTCTGACATTGGGGTTGGGGAGTTGTTTTTTGTTCTCTAACGGCTGGGAGTTGGTTTTATTCTTGACATTGGCTGCATTTTTTTTTTTATTCCCCTGACAATTGGCTGCCCGTTGTTTTTTTTATTCTCCACAATGGGTTTCAGTAGTTTCTATTTTTTCTGACAATGGCTGCAGTTGTTTCTATTCTTTGACATTGGCTTTCCCGTTTGGGTTTTATTCTTTTTACATTGGTGCTTTTTTTTCATTCCCTTTACAATGGCTGAGATTTTTTCTGTTTCCTGACATTGGGGTGCAGTAGTTTCATTCTCCGACCTGGCTTGGGAGGAGTTTTAAATTTTCCTTCACTGGCTGCAGTTGTTTCTATTCCCTTTTTCATTTTGGTGGGGTTGTTTCTATTTTTTGCATTGCCGCAGGGTTTTTTCTATTTTCTGGAATTGGTGGGAGTTTTTTTTTTCTATTCTTGACATTGGCTGCAGTAGTTTTTTATTCTCTGAAAATTGGGGTTTCATTTTTTTCTGTTCTTGAAATTTTTCTGCAGTTGTTTCTATTCTCTGAATTTGGGTGCAGTTTGTTTTTAATTTCTTTTGACATTGGGTGCAGTTGTTTTTTGTTCTCTGACATTTGGGGTGCAGGGTTTTTTAAATTTTCTGGGCAATTTTGGTGTCCCGTAGTTTCTGTTCTCTGGGCATTGGCTGCAGTTTTTTCTATTTTCGACATTGGCTTTCAGTTTTTTTTATTCTCGCCCTGGGGTGGGAATTGTTTCTATTCTCTGACACTGGGGTTTCAGTTGTTTCGTTCTCTTTACCCTTGGTGCAGTTGTTTCTTTCTTGACCCCCTGGTGGGGAGTTGTTTCTGGTTTCTCTGACATTGGGTTTCCGATTTTTTTTTTCCCTGACTTGGCTTCAGGGGTTTTTTTATTTCCCCTTTACCCCTGGCTGGGAGTTTGTTTCTGTTCTCTGACATTTGGCTTTCATTTTTTTCTATTCTTGCACCCGGCTCAGTTTGTTTATTGTTCTCTGGGGCATTGGCTGGGAATTGTTTTCCTTTTTTCTTGACACTGGCTTTCAGTTTTTTTCTGTTCTCTGAAATTGGTGCAGATGTTTTTTATTCTCTACATTGGGTGCAGTTGTTTTTTTTTTTTTTCCCCTGGGCACGGGTGCGTTTGTTTCTGGGTTTTCTGACATTTGGGGTGCAGATGTTTTTTTTCCCCTGGGCATTGGCTGCATAAATTTCTATTTTTGACAAATTTGGGTGGGAGTTTTTTTCTGTTCTCTACATTGGTTTGGGAGTTTTTTCATTCTCTGAAAATTGGCTGGGAGTTGTTTTGGGTTTTCTGACTTTGGGGCTTTCAGTTGTTTCTGTTTCCGACATTTTGGGTTGGGAAATTTTTTTCATTCCCTGAAATTGGCTGCCCGAGTTTTATTCTCTGAAAATTTTGGGTGGGATTGTTTCCCGTTTCTGCCCAAAAACCCGCAAATTGTTTTTGTTTTCTGACACTGGCGGGAAAATTTTTTCTATTCTTGAAAATTTTGGGTGGGAGTAGTTTCTATTACTTGACATTGGCTTTCAGTAGTTTCTATTCTCTGACATTTGGGTTTCATTTGGGTTTTTATTCTTGCATTTGGCTTCAAATTGTTTTATTCTTTTGACATTGGGCTGCAGTTGTTTCTGTTCTCTGACATTTTTTTCAAGGGTTTTTTTCTAAATTCCCCTTATATTTGGGTGCAGTTTTTTTCTATTCTCTGACTTTTTGGGCTGCAAAATAGTTTCTCTTCTCTTTACATTGGGTGCGAATTTCTGGTTTTCTGAAACCCGGCCCGCCCGTTGGGTTTTTATTCCCCTACATTTTGGGTGCAGTAGTTTCTAATTTTTCTACATTGGGCCTGGATTGTTTTTTTTCCCCTGACAAAGGCTGGAGTTGTTTTGGGTTTTCCCGGGCATTGGCTGCAATAGTTTCTCTTCTCGACATTGGCCCGCAGTTGTTTCGTTTCGTTTACACTGGTGCAGTTGTTTTTATTTTCCTGACATTGGCTGCAAGGGGTTTTTTATTTTTCCCGGGCATTGGTGCGTTGTTTCTTTTTCTTGACATTTTGGCCCGCAATATTTTTTATTCTCTGACCCTCGGCTGCAGTTGTTTTTTATTTTTCTGACATTGGCTGCAGTTTTTTTTATTCTTTGACATTGGGCTGCAAAATATTTTTTTTCTCGGAATTGGCTGCAGTTTTTTTTCTTTTTCTGACCCCTGGCTGCAAATTGTTTCTATTTTTTGACACTGGCTGCAGTAGGGTTTTATTCTCTGGGAATTTGGGTGGGGGGTTGGTTTTTATTCTTGCCCCTGGCTTCCGTAGTTTCTTTTTTCTGACATTGGGGGGGAGTTTTTTTTGTTCTCTGAAAATTTGGTGCCGTTGTTTCCCTTTTCTCTGACAAATTGGTTGCAGTTTGTTTCTATTCTCCCGACCCCCGGATTCAGGGAGTTTTTTATTCTTTTGACATTGGTGCAGTTTTTTTCTGTTCTCTTCCCTTTGGGTGCAGATGTTTTATTCTCTTACATTGGCTGGGAAATTTTTTTTCTTTTTTCCCGACACTGGGGTTTCAAATTGTTTTGTTCTTCTGTCATTGGCTGAGTTGTTTCTATTTTTTGACATTTTGGCTGCAGTTGTTTCTGTTCCCCTGAAAATTGGCTGCCCCCCAAATTGTTTCTATTTCTACATTTGGCTGCAGTTGTTTTCTATTTCTGACATTGGCTGCGTTGTTTTCTATTTTCTGAAAAATTGGGGGTGGAGTAGTTTTCTATTCTTTGACATTTGCTGGGAGTTGTTTCTATTCTTTTGACACGGCTTTTCCCGTTGTTTCTATTTTCTACATTGGCTGCAGTTTGTTTTTTGTTCCCTGGGAAAAGGCTTTTCGGTTGTTTCAAAACTCTGGGCATTTGCGCCAGTTGTTTCTATTCTTTGACATCGGCTGCAGTTGTTTTGTTCTCTGGGCATTGGCTGCAAAATTGTTTCTTGTTTTTGGGCATCGGTTTGCAGTTGTTTCTATTCTTTTGGGCATTGGCCCGCAGTGTTTTTCTAATTTTCTGGGCATTGGCTGCAGTTGTTTTTTTATTCCTTTACTTTGGTGCAGGTTGTTTTTTATTCTCTGCCCTTTGCTTGCAGTTGTTTCTATTCTCTGACCCTTTTGGGTGCAGATTGTTTCCCCTTTTTCCTTTAATTGGCTTTCGTTTGGGTTTTTCTATTCTTTGACAAATTTGGGTTTGTCAGTTTTTTCTATTTTTCCCCCCATTGGCTGCAGTTGTTTTTTCTCTTTACAATTTGGCCCGCCCGTTTTGTTTTTTATTTCTGGACCCTTGGCGCAGTTGTTTTCTATTCTTTTACATTGGGCTGCAGTTTGTTTTTTAATTTCTTCAATTCGGTGCAGTTTTTCTATTCTCGGGCCCTCGGTGCAGTTGTTTCGTTTTCTGACATTGGCTGCAGTTTTTTTTTCTGTTCTTTTGAATTGGGGTGCAGTTTAAATTTCTATTCTCTGACTTTGGCTGCAGTTGTTTTATTCTCTGGGCATTTTTGGGTGCAGTTGTTTCTATTTTTGACTTGGCCCGCATTGTTTCTATTCTCTGGGCAAATTTTTCTGCAGGGGTTTTCTTTTTTCTTGAAAATTGGGCTCAGGAGTTTTCTTTTCTGACATTGGCTGCAGGTTTTTTTCTGTTCTTTTGACATGGCTGCAGTTGTTTCTATCTCTTTACATTGGGTGCATGGTTTTTTATTCTCTGCATTGGGTTTCCCCGTAGTTTTTTTTTCCTGACATTGGCTGCAGGTTTTTTAATTTTTTAAACCAGACTTCATTTGCTTTTAGTTGTTTATTCTCTGACATTTTGGCTGCAGTTGTTTCTATTTCCCCCCTTTACATTGGCTGCAGTTTGGTTTTTTATTTTCTGACATTGGCCCTTTCAGTAGTTTTTCTTTCTCTGACATTGGGTGCAGTTTTTTTCTTTTCCCCTGAAACTGGCTGCAGTTTTTTTTTCTATTCTCTGAAAATTGGCTGCAGTTGGGTTTTTATTTTTTGACCTTTTGGGGGCAAGGGAGTTTCCCGTTCTTTTGATAATTTTGGGTTCAGTTGGGTTTTTGTTCTCGGACATTGGCTGGGGAGTTGTTTCTCTTCTTGACATTGGCTGCAGGTTTTTTTCTTTCTCTGACACTGGCTGCAGTTGGGTTTTTTTTCTCTGACATTGGGGTGCAGTTGTTTCTATTTTCTGACCCTTGGCTTGCAGTTGTTTCTACTCTTTTGACATTGGCTCAGTTGTTTCTAAATTTTCGACATTGGTGCAGATATTTTTTTTTCCCCTGACATCGGTGGGAATTTGGTTTTTTTATTCCTGAAAATTTTGGCCGGGTTTTTTTTTATTCTTGACATTGGCCGGGAGTTTTTTTGTTTTTCTGACAAATTTTGGGTGGGAGTTTGGGTTTTCATTCTCTGGGCATTGGCTGGGAGTTGTTTCTTTTTCTTTTGACATTGGGCTGGGGGTTTTTTTCCCATTTTTCTGCCCCTTGGCTGCGTGTTTTTATTCTTTGAATTGCCCGCAAGTTGATTTTATTCTTTTGACACTGGCTGCAGTAGTTTCTATTTTCTGACATTGGGGTGCAGTTGTTTTTATTCCTGACATTGGGTTTCAAGCTTTTTCATTCTCGACATTGGCTGCAGTTGTTTTCTTTCTTTGAAAATTGGCTGCAGTTTTTTTGTTTCCTGACCCTTGGCTGCAGTTGTTTCTATTCTCTGACCTCGGCCTTTTCAGTTGTTTTCTATTCTCTGACATTGGCCCCGGCAGTAGTTTTCTGTTCCCTGACATTGGTTTCAGTTGGGTTTTTGTTCTCTGGGCATTTGGTTTTTCAGTTGTTTCCAAATTTTCGGGCATCGGTTGCAGTTGTTTTTTGTTCTTTGACAAAACGGCTGGGGAGTTGTTCTATTCCCCTTTTACACGGCCCGCAGTTGTTTTTTGTTCTCTTTACATTTGGGTGGGAGATGTTTTTTTATTCTCTGAAAATTGGGGTGCAGGGTTTTTTTCCCATTCTCTGACATTGGGGTGCTGTTGTTTTTTATTCTCTGACTTTTTGGGTGCCCGTTTTTTCTTTTTTCTCTGAATTTATGCAGTTTTTTTCTATTCTTTTGACATTGGCCCTTTTCAGTAGTTTCTTTTTTCTCGACATTGGCTGCAGTTGTGTTTCCCTTTTTTTTCTGACCCTTTTGGGTTCAGTTTTTTTTTTTGGGTTTTTATTCTCTGACCCGGGCTGCAGTTGTTTCTATTCTTTTGGGCATTGGCTGCAGTTGTTTCTATTCCCCTGACAATTTTGGGTGTCAGTTGTTTCCATTCTTTTTGACATTGGCTGCAAATAGTTTTATTTTTTGACATCAGCTGGGGTTTGTTTCTGTTTTCTGACATTGGGGTGGGGAAAAATGTTTTTTTATTCTCAAAATTGGCTGCAGTTTTTTCTAATTTTTCTGACAAATTTGGGTGCAGTTTGTTTATTTCTCTGGGAAAACGGTGGGAGGGTTTTTTCGGGGTTTCCCCTGACATTTTGGGTGCAGTTGTTTTTCATTCTTTGACTCGGGTGCATAGTTTTTTGTTCTCTGACACGGCCTTTAGTTGTTTCTATTCTCTTACAATTTGCAGGGGTTGTTTTTATTCTCTGACTTTTGGGTTTCAGTTGTTTTTTATTCCTTTACAATTTGGGTTGGGATTGTCTTTTGTTCCTGGGCATGGGGGCAAGTTGTTTCTCTTCTTTTGACATCGGTGCAGTTGTTTTCTATTCTTGACATTGGTGCAGGTTATTTCTTTTCTTTTGACATCGGCGCAGTTGTTTTTTATTTCCCCTTTTCATTGGCCCGCAGTTTGTTTTTTTATTTTGACCATTGGTTTGCAAATTGTTTCTATTTTTCTGAATTGGCTGCAGTTTTTTCTATTCCCCTGAATTGGCCCGCAGGTTTTTTTATTCTCTGAACATTGGGTGGGAGTACTTTTTTATTCTCTACATTGGCTGCAGTTTTTCTTAAAATTTTCTGACATTGGCTGGGGAGTTGAAATTCCCATTTTCTGACATTTGGGGTGCCCTGTTTTTCTATTTTCTGACATCTTCTGCAGGGTTTTTTTTGTTTCTCTGCATTGGCTGCAGTATTTTTTATTCTTGACATCGGGTGCAGTAGGGTTTTTGTTCTCTGACAAACGGCCCGCCCGTTGTTTTCTATTCTCTGTCATTGGAGCCCCGTTGTTTCTTTTCTTGGGCATTGGCTGCAGTTGTTTTTTATTTCTCTGACATTGGGTGCAGGGTTTTCTCTGTTCTCTTTACACTGGCTGCATTTTTTCTTCTCTGGGCAAACGGCTGAGTTGTTTTCTATTCTTTTGACAAATTTGGGTTTTAGTAAATTTCTAAATTTTCTGACATTGGCTTCATTGTTTCTATTCTCTGACATTTTGGGCCCGCAAATTGTTTCCTTTTTTTCTCTGACAATTGGGGTGCAGGTTTTTTTCTATTCTCTGACATTTGGGTGCAGTTTTTTTCTATTCTCTGACATTGGCCCCGCAATTGTTTTATTCCTGACATTGGCTGCAGTACTTTCCTTCTCTGACCTTGGCTTTCATTGGGTTTTTATTCTTTTGACTTGGCTGCATTTTTTTTTTATTCTTTTGACGGGGCCGCTTTCTTCTTTATTCATTCTCTTCTCGGTGTCGACTGCATTTTATCTGCCGGTTACAGATATATTTCCTGGAGGTTAAGATACAGGAGAAATTCTATTATTCAGGGACATTACTCCGGTATTTTAAGAAAATGCAGCCTGGGCATTAAAGTTTCAGAATTTGCCTGTATTACGGCGGCTCGTGCGCTCGATCTCATTTCAATGTGCGTCCTACCTTGGTGTAATGTGATTCAGGCTTCCCATACAGGTGCATTTGGTTTTTCGGATATTGAATTTTAATGGTTAATGACTTGGGAGACACGGTGCTGCTGTGTCAAGGATTCCCAGATATTACATTTATGAAAAATATATCGCTGTAAGTGAAATGTGCGGCGATTCTACAACCGTCTCCATTGGATTAAGTATCAATTGTAGTGAAGCGGCCGCCACAATATCAGAGCCCGAGAATTTACACATATACATGGGGGGCAGCGAGGGGCGCATAATATCCGCCTCGCCAGGTAATGAGGTTGGGGGGGGATCTCTGCTCCGACTTCTTGGTATATACTCATATAACACGCGCTCAGTACATATGGAGCTGCGCTCACTGTATGAATGTAGCAGAATTTAACTTCTTTAACAACAGGTGGTCATAATTTTTTGGTTTTTCTATTTTTTTTTCCTCCCCAGCTTCCCAGAGCCATCATTTTTATTTTATTTTTATTTTCCCATGGACATAGACTTTTGAGGGTTTGTTCATTGATGCTCTTTTTAACGGTGCCATTGACCAAACCATATAATGTAGTGGGAAAACGAGAAAAAATTCTAGCTGGGTTAAAATGTGAATAAAACAGACTTGAGCCCTGTTTGTGGGCTTTTTGGTTTTCGGTATAAGTGATGTGTTGTCTGTATTCTGCAGGTCGGTACGGTTCCGGTGATGCCAAATATGTTGGGTTTTTCGTTATATTTTAGTACTTTTTAAAAAAAAACAAAAAACAGTCTCTATTTAATAATGATAATTTCTATAGCGCCAACATATTCCGCAGCACTTTACAAATTCAAGGGTAAACGTACAGTGATTACACATTAAAAGTACTTACAAATGAGACACAAGGTGTGAGGGCCCTGCTCGTGAGAGCTTACAATCTATTAGGGTGTATGGGTGAAACAGATTTTTTTTTTTATTATAGAATTTTAATACAAATAAAAGATGAAAATTATATTAACATTAATAGCAATAAAAATAAAAAGTTTTCTAGG